>CM067369.1:19231068-19321413 GCA_034401795.1 Chaetoderma sp. LZ-2023a | reverse complement strand
CACGACACGACGATGTTCAGGCCAGGACTACTGCTCTTAGCTCCAGTAGATTTATATGTTCCTTTGACTGTTCCAGATTCCAAAGCCCTGATATCGTGTACTCTTCCAGGCAAGCTCCCCAGCCCTCCATCGATTGCATCTGTATACACAGTCACCTGAGGGTGGGGAGGGTTAGCAAAACCCCCGGCAAGAGATTCTCTGTATTCAACCACCATTGCAGGTGGTGAATGAGAGGCGCCAACACTGACACATTCGAGTCCAGCGAACCTGTACTCTGGGTCCATTGTGTCATGAGAAATAACTGGATCGGCCGCCTGCGTAAGGCGGCCTGAGGAATGACTGTTCCAATGAAACCATCAAACCCCAGCATTCTCAAGTAAACCCGTGCCAGGACATGACGACAGTCGCACACTGACTGAATTAACGAGATGAGTTTCTGAACTCTCTCCTGAGTAGGATAAACATATCCTGTCTCTAGATCGAAGAACATCCCCAGGTAAACAAACTTCTGGGATGGAGTCAGCTCTGATTTTGGGAAATTGATCATCCAGCCTAAGTCTGTGAGAGTTTTCAAAACAATCTCCAGATTGGCCGACAAACTTTCCCGGGTGTGCGCTTTCAACAGCCAGTCGTCTATGTACGTGTGGACTGCTATGCTTCTCCTGCGGAGGTATGCTGTGATCGCAAGAACCACACGGGTGAAAACCCGAGGAGCCGTGGAAATTCCGAATGGTAACACCCTGAATTCCCACTGTCTGCCCTGGAATGCAAATCTCAGGAAGCGACAGAAACTCCCGTGGATGGGGATGTGGAAATAAGCGTCCTTCAAATCTATCGACGCCGTCCACATCCCCCTCTCCAACCCCGCCAACACCGAGCGCACCGTTTCCATCTTGAAACTGGGCGTCTCGATGAACTTGTTCAATGGCTTGAGGTTGAGAATCGGTCTCCACCCTCCGGTGCGTTTTGTTACTAAGAACAGGGTTGAATAGAAGCCCGGACACCTTTGTGCCGGCTGAATAGCTCCTTTTTGTACGAGGGAATTTATCTCCTCCTCGATACACAACCTTTGCTCTGGCTCTCTCGGAATGGGAGTCCAGACTGGCACTAGAGACAGTCGCGACGGCGGGCCTGTCATCCACTCTGGATGATACCCGACGGAAAGCCATCGCAAGACTAAACGGTCCTGAGTTAACCGTTCCCACTCTTGCATGTGGTCGGCTAGCCAGCCTCCCACTGGTCCACCTAGGGACCGCGGTGGACACAAGGCATGCAAGAGCGGCACTGTCTCCGTTGCCATACACACCGGAGTGGTTCTTACCGCGGTAAGCGTCCTGTCAGGACCGATAACCACGCCCAGATCCTCGTGCGCCCCGCCCCGCCCCGCGCGCACCTTGGTGCGCGGGCGGCTGCCTGGCTGACGGTGCCTGAGGAACCTGCGCCCCCCTCGCTGCTGGCCGAATCGCACGCGGCCGAGGCCGACGCTGCGACGGTGGCTGGCCTCTGACTTGGCCAGCACCACCTCGAGCCTGCAGGGGACGATACGCAGGGGCTGCGGCGCGAACGTTAGCACGACGCAGCACTTCAAACTGCTCGCGCAGCGCCCTCTGGTTATTCACCAGGGTGACCGTCTCCTGGAGGTGGCGACATCCCTCACCTCCAAAAAGACCAGGACCCGTCATAGGCGTACGGAGTAGCCTATTGTACAGGTCCTGAGACGGGCACAGATTGTCCAGGGCAAACGTGCGTCTTGCCCGGACACTCCTGGTCACCGCCCGAGTCATACAGTCCAGCGCCAGGTTAATACCATCCTGGATGGCTCGCTGGACCGTGACCGGGCTTGGCTGGCGCGATGCGGATGCCGTTACTACCCCCTGTAACAGCTGGGAGACGTGGGACAGAGCGGCAATCGAAGCCCTCCCACTCTCCTCCGCATCACGCAACGCGGTATTCGCCGAACGCAACGCGTTCGAGCACAAGACCCCCGTGTCAGAACGGGAGCCTGGCCGCGCATCCTCACCCAAAGCCGCGCGGTCATCCACGCTGGGCTTGGGTACCACACCGTACCGCTGGTAATCCAGGGGCACGATGCGACAACGCCTGGCCACCTCGCGAGGGGCCTTCGCGAGACGTCCACTCGAGTTAATGGACGACTCCGCCGCCTTGAACATGTCAACGACATGCTCCGCCAGCGGCAGAGAAGGCATAGCGTTAGCAGTCGGTTTCCCAGCTAACCACGGCCTGTGGTCACGCTGGCTAGGCGACTGCTCCACGGGCAGATCAGGCCTAACGCTCACCAACCACTGGCAAGCGTCAGACCAATCCTCCTCCGTGGCTAACTGCGAGCGCTCTACAAGACGGGGGCCTTCGTCTTCCTCCTGAGCGCAAGCAGTAGAGCTTGACGGCGGGTATGCTGATACACCTGGCAAGCCAGGGAAAACATGCGGGCCTGATAGCACCGGCATGACAATATCACTGGTTTGACCAGGAGCAGGCACCGTGGCAGAGCGCGGGGTATATACCGCCCCACCACGGGCCCGGCCAGCACCAGCAACACCCTCGGCAAGCCGAGGTATGCGGTACCGCTGGCCATCAGCAGCGCCCTGGGCCACCACCTGAGCCGCGGACTTTACTCCAGGGTGAGTAAAACCGTGGAAGAAGCCGCCTGTATTCCCCGCGAGGGGTGCACAAACTTCTTCATCCATGTCCACGTCGTCAGACGGCGACCCTAGCAGGTAATCCTCATCACCCTGGTCAGAAAGATTAGACCCCGGGTCAGCAAAGAGAGCTAACCCGGGCTGACCAGGAACGGTGCCATAGGAGGTACTGGCCACCGCGGCGTGCGGATACCCCTGGACTGATAAGCAGCCCGCGGGTTCCAGCGACAACCGTCCACGGTCCCCTCTCGGCGCGGCAATAAGCCTGCTGCCAGGGTCGTGGAACGCCCCCTCTAATGGGGCCACCTCTGGATCGTCGAACAACGGAAGCGGTCTAAGGAAAACCGATCCAGAGGCGGGATTACCTGCTCCGAAGCCGATGATGAGGACAGTAAAGGATTTGGTCCAGGAAGCATGCCACGAAGCAACCCTGGAACCAAATCCTTTATTGTCCTCTTCATCTCTCCCAACCTCTCGGTCCGGAAGGCCTCCATATCCACCGCGGACGAGACCTTCCCCTTACCCTTCCTACTTACAACCTCTCGTTTCCGCTTCTTCTTCTTCTCCTCCTCTACCACCTTGTCCGTCGCCTGTAAGCAGCACACGAATTCGGACATTAACTCGCCCCCCCCAGTGCTTACATATGTCACAATTAACCAAGGGACCACAAGGGCTACATTGATAGCACAGATGAGGCCAGAACTTTTCATGAAGAAAACGTCCACAGGACGCGCAACCCGGTCCCTGAAACAGGGCAAAGGACAAGGAGTATGAGCAACTAGTTAAGCTTAGAAACTCAAACCAACTCAAAGAGAAGGAAAACGATCATAAAGATCAAAATACATCAGAAACCAGCATAGCGCTTGAATTGCTGATAAATACATAGCCAGGCTGATTATGACGTCATTAATCCCGTGACAGGAAAAATTCGATCCCAACAAAACATCCAAGTGCAAGGACGAATTGTATGCTGAATGGATAAGTCGACTACACAACCATCAGATACATATAGATAACTCTTTTCTGGCAAAAATGTTAATTATCTCCCTTTGTTTGTTTACAATAATTAACATCACCACATTATCAATAACTAGATACCTGACACTTTGTATAGACAAACCATCCAACGTGACGAACCGGAGAACTCCACCATCTGCACGCCTCTTAACTCTCTCCACCTCATGGGGAAGGAATTGGATCAAGAGGGCAAAGTGAGAAGACCTTTATACTAGGCCTCCAACTCACTGGACATAATTTTTCATTTGGTTAGATAACCTAACAGTGTTAGTAGGAAATGGAACCATGGTGGAGAGAAAACTAACTCTCTGCTGCTGTGATGTCACCACCTAGCGTCATACAGACCTGTGGACATAAACAGAAAGAGAAATTAGCCCTAGGTAGCACCAGTTGACATAAACCAACTAACCAAGGCGCTTATCACGGTAAACGCGAGTCCCGGAAACACAATACACCGGGAAGAAAACTCGCTAATTTTACTAGAAGTCACCTGATTTAAAGGTCCTAAGTCCTCCTGTGGCGAAGTGTTCCTTCCTGCCATCCAAATCAGATACTATCACTCCAAAATAACACCAATTAAACAGTTTAAGAGTAAGAAAAGCTTATGTTTCAAAAAGACATGTGTGTTCTCTCTGCCAATAATCTAGCAAAGAGGTAGTGCTAGTCTGCGCATGCGCGGTGGTGGGGCTGGCATCCGCCAGACTACGCTCTGACTCCCTGCCCAGTAGGGGCACCTAACTGTTTTAATCTGAGTGTTTATTGAGTGAAAGCCAATATTTAGCAATATCAAAAGTATTAGGGAGGTAAGTATACTCTTGAAGTGAAAGGCTAATGTCTTGTCACCTCGGTCAGCGTAACTCAACTAGCTTGCTAGTTTGGTTAGTTAATTCACTTTAAATCTTGAACATAGAGATGTACTATTTGTCTTTTGTGTATGCATGTAGGTCTAATATAGAACAAGAATCCATTCAGTAGATGGCTTTTGATATGCAAATTAGCTCACTCAGCAGTGGAAAGCAGTCAGACACGAATGGAACAGCATTGACACAGCACAATACAAAAAGCTTTCAGACAGCTTGCCCAAATGGGTGAGTTTTGAGACAAAAAAATAATGGAACGGCTATGCCATACTAAAAGGTACCCTGCACACAGAAAATGCATACAATATTATGTAAAATTGTCACTTATTTCACCTGTATTTATTAACATGAAAGAGTAATCATAAAAAATATGATAAATCATGTTTGCCTCATTTTTGTTTCCCAGCAGTGTACTACTACTTACAATGAGGTAGTGGGGCTAAAGGTAATAAGAACTTTAGCTTAGCTAGAAATGGGTGGGGCATAGCTAGAAAGCAATCCATCTATGATCAGTATCAATAGCGTGGCAGGAGTATACGTCTTACCATTGTCTCTATAATGATTGTCAGATGTTTAACATCGGGACAGACAAGTGACACAAAACTGCCTCCGCCAAGAAGCTTCCCGACACCTTTATAATGTCGCAGATAGCTCCATCCTGGCCGTGCAAACTGGGTTGTGTGTGCTGAAATAAAGTACTGCAGAGAATTAACAATAATCCAGATCATTCAGATTTATTTTCAAAAAGGTAGTTGCTGCCAAATCAGCGTCTAATACTTAGCATTTAGACACTATTTGGAATCTCATTTAGTTTTGATCTGCTAAAATAAACGGAATCTTAACAGTCTTACTTGAGCTCATCCAGTACAACAGTGCTGTAAATTAGTGAGTACCCTGATGCAAATGCACTTGAAAATCACCGAGGGCATTTGGATATCAAAAGTCAGATGACCTCATGAGCCAATTTTTTCTGCTTGGGAAAAGTATCAGTGCCTTGAATATTTATAAATCCATAGTTTGTTGATTTTTATCTTATATCATGGCATAATACAAATGCAATTACAGAATCATTGTCACTTTGGATGTTGATAAATAGCAGCTGCATTAAATTACTATTATTTTATAATAATGCAAATATGTGTACCAATTTAGTATATGGCATATTAGAATGCGGGCAGCCTAACCTCAATGAGTGTACTCTGTTTTAATTTTTACCATGCCCTGATTGCATTCATCTCAAAATGCCAAGTTACGGCACTGTACAATCCAGATTCTCACATGATTAAAAGTAAAAAAAACACCACTGTTACACCCAGAAAGCGATTCTAGTCAGTCACAGACCCATCTTGATTCAATGACAGCTTCATCTATACACCTGTGCAAAAGTTAAGCACCAGCAAAAACAATAGAACGTAGAAACATGATGGTACAACTAGGCTGCCATACTTTTTGTCCCCGCGTTAGCTGACATAATTCCAAGTACGAAATGCACATGCATGCATGACTTCACGCCGCTTGATGTCCGTGCGTGGCGGGAAACAGCACACGTGTTCAGTTATGTAAAAGTTCAGTTTGAGGTGTAGAACATTACATACAGATTTAGGCGACAAGATTAGGAATTTTGTGTTCATGACCGTGGTTTATTTGTACAGAGAGAATTAGCTCTTGATTGTGAACCGCTATGGCAAGACGAAGGTTAAGTGATCGTGTGAAATAAACGAAATCAAGGATTTCTTTTTTCACGAGAGAGTTGATACTTACCTCCCTAATACTTTTGATATTGCTAAATATTGGCTTTCACTCAATAAACACTCAGATTAAAACAGTTAGGTGCCCCTACTGGGCAGGGAGTCAGAGCGTAGTCTGGCGGATGCCAGCCCCACCACCGCGCATGCGCAGACTAGCACTTCCTTTGACTAATTTATTGGCTGATACACATGCAACTATAAAGAGCCTGAAGACCGAGCCTCTGTGGGGTGGAGAGGCCGGGTCCGTATCTAGGGAGGTAAGTATCAACTCTCTCGTGAAAAAAGAAATCCTTGATTTCGTTTATTTCACATCAAGAGTATACTTACCTCCCTAATACTTTTGATATTGCCAGAATTCGACAGTGAATTCGGCGGGAGGGAGGCGAGGTCAAAAGACCAGCTCATCCCTATACGCTTTTCTGCGTTTAAGGCACTTAAACTTCTGAAACTGTATGAAAAACAGTCAGGATTTGACTAACCATCGGATAACACCCCCGATGTATGAGAGATGACCGAATGTCATATGCGCTCCCCCCCCTCCTTCCTAGGAGGAAGAGTCGAATGACCTCAATGTCCTATACGCTCTCTACGTACAAGTGCCATGTACTACAGGACAGAGACGAAAAAACTCCATTTTCGTATACTCTCAACAATGAACCACATAAATACACAAAACCATCATCATATAAATAACGGGTAACGTGACAAGACAATCAACAATGGACAACACATACACAAGACTGACCTTGTTGAAATGGCTGCTGACATCCTCTTCCCATTGGTGAAGATCGATGCAGTCCCAAATTAGTGGTTGTTTCCATAAATTAATTGTGAAATATATAAGCAATGAGGAAACCCCATCAAAAATATATATGCCTAGTTATTTTTTCAAAATCGACAAGGCGAGAGGATTAGAGGTGTCACGGAGATAATGGTCTGTAAAACTTGACTCACAGTGCCACTGAGCCACCGACATAATATCATCCACAGGGACCCCATTAAATAGGACAGTGGATGTCACTACGCCGCGGACACTGTGAGCCTTGGCCACGTCAACCTGCTTCCCGGTGGCGGATTTATGGCAAAACTGAATGCATTCTACAATCCACCTGGAAATGGTGTCCTTAGAAGCCCTGCCATGGGGTTCAATATATGACAACCTAACGCTGACTGATCGGTGCGCCACTCCGCCGTACGTTGCTTGTACCGGCAATGCGCCCGGACAGGACACCATGCTTTAGAATTAGGATCATATCTAGTTAAAGCAGGCAAAATAATAGGTTGACCTGGATATTTCAACGACTGATTTTTAGCCAAGAAATTAATCCTAGGTAGCAGCTTAAGGCCTTCCCCTGAAACCACAAAACGGTCATCCTCGGCTGATAAGGCATGAATTTCACTCCTACGCCTAGCCGAGGCCGCAGCAATTAAAAACACAGTCTTCAGTGTTAATAGTTTCATAGAAATGGAACTAAGTGGTTCAAAAGGCTTATCACCTAGTACTTGAAGCACTAGCGATAAACTCCAAGACGGAATCACAGGTGGATTCCTTGGTCTTAGATTGCCCATGCCTTTAATTAATACATTTAATGTATTTACTTCATCACTTCCCCTCTTAGCCAAGCAAGGAATAACAGACATTAATGCTGACTTATAACCAGCAATAGAGTTAGGCTTGAGGCTATAGGCATCATAGAGGTGACAGAGGAAATCAGCTACTACTTGAATAGATGAATCCATTGGATCAATACATCTTTTTGAGCACCATTCTGCAAATCTGTTGATTTTATAATTATATGCTCTGGAGGTTGACCCCCTCCTGGCTTTGGCCATAAACATGGCTGCTTGCTCAGAAAAGCCCTCCTTAATTCTAGATTCCTTGACAACATCCACGCAGTCAATCTGAACATTGACGGATTGTTGTGAAGGGCCTTGCCCTGGAAGATAATATTGTCCATCAGAGGCAGAGGAACCGGATTGCAGACCAGAAGGTCCAGCAGATCCGTATACCATGATCGGCTTGGCCAATCCGGGGCGATCAGAAGCACTTGGCATTCCTCTTGTCTGATTTTCTGAAGAATTTTTGGAATCAGGATTGCTGGAGGGAATGCGTATGCATACATTCTCCCCCAGCTGATAGCTAACGCATTTGTTGCGAAAGCGCTTGGATCCGGAATCGGAGAGACGTACGTCGTCATCTTCGCATTCTTCTTTGTTGCGAACAAATCGATGTTGGGTTTCCCCCAATGGTCGAACAGACGATCCGCCACACATTGATTTAGTTGCCATTCCGTGGGTAAAACACTCATCCTTCGGCTCAATGAGTCTGCTAGCAGGTTTAACATTCCCGGAATATGAACTGCTTTCAAGGTAATCTGGTGATCCAGACACCAACAAAGCAGTCTCCATGTCATCATACAGAGACTGGGCGACTTCGTTCCGCCCTGGCGGTTTATGTAAGTCACAACTGTTGAGTTGTCTGAACGAATAAGAACAATCTTGCCCTGAACTTTCTGTAAGAAATGTTCCAGGCCCAGGACTACTGCTCTTAGCTCCAGTAGATTTATATGTTCCTTTGACTGTTCCAGATTCCAAAGCCCTGATATCGTGGACTCTTCCAGGCAAGCTCCCCAGCCCTCCATCGATGCATCTGTATACACAGTCACCTGAGGGTGGGGAGGGGTTAGCATAACCCCCACCAAGAGATTCTCTGTGTCCAACCACCATTGCAGGTGATGAATCAGAGGCGCCAACACTGACACATTCGAGTCCAGCGAACCTGTGCTCTGGGTCCATTGTGTCATGAGAAATAACTGGATCGGCCGCCTGCGTAAGGCGGCCTGAGGAATGACTGGTTCCAATGAAACCATCAACCCCAGCATTCTCAAGTAAACCCGTGCCAGGACATGACGACTGTCGCACACCGACTGAATTAATGAGATGAGTTTCTGAACTCTCTCCTGAGTAGGATAAACATATCCTGTCTCTAGATCGAAGAACATCCCCAGGTAAACAAACTTCTGGGATGGAGTCAGCTCTGATTTTGGGAAATTGATCATCCAGCCTAAGTCTGTGAGAGTTTTCAAAACAATCTCCAGACTGGCCGATAAACTTTCCCGGGTGTGCGCTTTCAACAGCCAGTCGTCTATGTACGTGTGGACTGCTATGCTTCTCCTGCGGAGGTATGCGGTGATCGCAAGAACCACACGGGTGAAAACCCGAGGAGCCGTGGAAATTCCGAAGGGTAGCACCCTGAATTCCCACTGTCTGCCCTGGAATGCAAATCTCAGGAAGCGACGGAAACTCCTGTGTATGGGGATGTGGAAATAAGCGTCCTTCAAATCTATCGACGCCGTCCACATCCCCCTCTCCAACCCCGCCAACACCGATCGCACCGTTTCCATCTTGAAACTGGGCGTCTCGATGAACTTGTTCAATGGCTTGAGGTTGAGAATCGGTCTCCACCCTCCGGTGCGTTTTGTTACTAAGAACAGGGTTGAATAGAAGCCCGGACACCTTTGTGCCGGCTGAATAGCTCCCTTTTGTACGAGGGAATTTATCTCCTCCTCGATACACAACCTTTGCTCTGGATCTCTCGGAATGGGAGTCCAGACTGGCACTAGAGACAGTCGCGACGGCGGGCCTGTCATCCACTCTGGATGATACCCGACGGAAAGCCATCGCAAGACTAAACGGTCCTGAGTTAACCGTTCCCACTCTTGCATGTGGTCGGCTAGCCGGCCTCCCACCGGTCCACCTAGGGACCGCGGTGGACACGAGGCATGCAAGAGCGGCACTGTCTCCGTCGCCATACACACCGGAGTGGTTCTTACCGCGGTAAGCGTCCTGTCAGGACCGATAACCACGCCCAGATCCTCGCGCGCCCCGCCCCGCCCCGCGCGCACCTTGGTGCGCGGGCGGCTGCCTGGCTGACGGCGCCTGAGGAACCTGCGCCCCCCTCGCTGCTGGCCGAATCGCACGCGGCCGAGGCCGACGCTGCGACGGTGGCTGGCCTCTGACTTGGCCAGCACCACCTCGAGCCTGCAGGGGACGATACGCAGGGGCCGCGGCGCGAACGTTAGCACGACGCAGCACCTCAAACTGCTCGCGCAGCGCCCTCTGGTTATTCACCAGGGTGACCGTCTCCTGGAGGTGCCGACATCCCTCACCTCCAAAAAGACCAGGACCCGTCATAGGCGTACGCAGTAGCCTATTGTACAGGTCCTGAGACGGGCACAGATTGTCCAGGGCAAACGTGCGTCTTGCCCGGACACTCCTGGTCACCGCCCGAGTCATACAGTCCAGCACCAGGTTAATACCATCCTGGATGGCTCGCTGGACCGTGACCGGACTTGGCTGGCGCGATGCGGATGCCGTTACTACCCCCTGTAACAGCTGGGAGACGTGGGACAGAGCGGCAATCGAAGCCCTCCCACTCTCCTCCGCATCACGCAACGCGGTATTCGCCGAACGCAACGCGTTCGAGCACAAGACCCCCGTGTCAGAACGGGAGCCTGGCCGCGCATCCTCACCCAAAGCCGCGCGGTCATCCACGCTGGGCTTGGGTACCACACCGTACCGCTGGTAATCCAGGGGCACGATGCGACAACGCCTGGCCACCTCGCGAGGGGCCTTCGCGAGACGTCCACTCGAGTTAATGGACGACTCCGCCGCCTTGAACATGTCAACGACATGCTCCGCCAGCGGCAGAGAAGGCATAGCGTTAGCAGTAGGCTTACCAGCTAACCACGGCCTGTGGTCACGCTGGCTAGGCGACTGCTCCACGGGCAGATCAGGCCTAACGCTCACCAACCACTGGCAAGCGTCAGACCAATCCTCCTCCGTGGCTAACTGCGAGCGCTCTACAAGACGGGGTCCTTCGTCTTCCTCCTGAGCGCAAGCAGTAGAGCTTGACGGCGGGTATGCTGATACACCTGGCAAGCCAGGGAAAACATGCGGGCCTGATAGCACCGGCATGACAATATCACTGGTTTGACCAGGAGCAGGCACCGTGGCAGAGCGCGGGGTATATACCGCCCCACCACGGGCCCGGCCAGCACCAGCAACACCCTCGGCAAGCCGAGGTATGCGGTACCGCTGGCCATCAGCAGCGCCCTGGGCCACCACCTGAGCCGCGGACTTTACTCCAGGGTGAGTAAAACCGTGGAAGAAGCCGCCTGTATTCCCCGCGAGGGGTGCACAAACTTCTTCATCCATGTCCACGTCGTCAGACGGCGACCCTAGCAGGTAATCCTCATCACCCTGGTCAGAAAGATTAGACCCCGGGTCAGCAAAGAGAGCTAACCCGGGCTGACCAGGAACGGTGCCATAGGAGGTACTGGCCACCGTGGCGTGCGGATACCCCTGGACTGATAAGCAGCCCGCGGGTTCCAGCGACAACCGTCCACGGTCCCCTCTCGGCGCGGCAATAAGCCTGCTGCCAGGGTCGTGGAACGCCCCCTCTAATGGGGCCACCTCTGGATCGTCGAACAACGGAAGCGGTCTAAGGAAAACCGATCCAGAGGCGGGGATTACCTGCTCCGAAGCCGATGATGAGGACAGTAAAGGATTTGGTCCAGGAAGCATGCCACGAAGCAACCCTGGAACCAAATCCTTTATTGTCCTCTTCATCTCTCCCAACATCTCGGTCCGGAAGGCCTCCATATCCACCGCGGACGAGATCTTCCCCTTACCCTTCCTACTTACAACCTCTCGTTTCCGCTTCTTCTTCTTCTCCTCCTCTACCACCTTGTCCGTCGCCTGTAAGCAGCACAAGAATTCGGACATTAACTCGCCCCCCCCCAGTGCTTACATATGTCACAATTAGCCAAGGGACCACAAGGGCTACATTGATAGCAAAGATGAGGCCAGAACTTATCATGTAGAAAACGTCCACAGGACGCGCAACCCGGTCCCTGAAACAGGGCAAAGGACAAGGAGTATGAGCAAACTAGTTAAGCTTAGACACTCAAACCAACTCAAAGAGAAGGAAAACGATCATAAAGATCAAAATACATCAGAAACCAGCATAGCGACTTGAATTGCTGATAAATACATAGCCAGGCTGATTATGACGTCATTAATCCCGTGACAGGAAAAATTCGATCCCAACAAAACATCCAAGTGCAAGGACGAATTGTATGCTGAATGGATACGTCGACTACACAACCATCAGATACATATAGATAACTCTTTTCTGGCAAAAATGTTAATTATCTCCCTTTGCTTACTATAATTAACATCACCACATTATCAATAACTAGATACCTGACACTTTGTATAGACAAACCATCCAACGTGACGAACCGGAGAACTCCACCATCTGCACGCCTCTTAACTCTCTCCACCTCATGGGGAAGGAATTGGATCAAGAGGGCAAAGTGAGAAGACCTTTATACTAGGCCTCCAACTCACTGGACATAATTTTTCATTTGGTTAGATAACCTAACAGTGTTAGTAGGAAATGGAACCATGGTGGAGAGAAAACTAACTCTCTGCTGCTGTGATGCCACCACCTAGCGTCATACAGACCTGTGGACATAAACAGAAAGAGAAATTAGCCTTAGGTAGCTCCGAGTTGACATAAACCAACTAACCAAGGCGCTTATCACGGTAAACGCGAGTCCCGGAAACACAATACACCGGGAAGAAAAACTCGCTAATTTTACTAGAAGTCACCTGATTTAAAGGTCCTAAGTCCTCCTTTGGCGAAGTGATCCTTCCTGCCATCCAAATCAGTGACTATCACTCCAAAATAACACCACTTAAACAGTTTAAGAGTAAGAAAAAGCTTTTGCACAAAAAGACATGTGTGATCTCTCTGCCAATAATCTAGCAAAGAGGTAGTGCTAGTCTGCGCATGCGCGGTGGTGGGGCTGGCATCCGCCAGACTACGCTCTGACTCCCTGCCCAGTAGGGGCACCTAACTGTTTTAAATCTGAGTGTTTATTGAGTGAAAGCCAATATTTAGCAATATCAAAAGTATTAGGGAGGTAAGTATACTCTTGAAGTGAAATGGAACCATGGTGGAGAGACACAAACCCTCTGCTGATGTCATGTCCATAATATTTCTTCACACAGACCTGTGGACATAAACACAAAGAGAGATTAGTCTTATATAGCACCTAGTTGAAATAAACCAACTAATCAAGGCGCTTATCACGTTTAGCGCTAGTCCCGGAAACACATTACAACGGGACAAAACTCGCTAATTTTACTAGAAGTCACCTGATTTAAAGGTCCAAGGCCCTCCTGTGGCGAAGTTACTCTTTCTGCCATCTTTCTCAGGTAACAACAGTTCAGAATTGTGTCAAAAACGCTTATAAATGAGTCACAAAAAGCACCAGCACAAAAGCATGTGTAGTCTCTTAGCCAATAAATTAGCAAAGAGGAAGTGCTAGTCTGCGCATGCGCGGTGGTGGGGCTGGCATCCGCCAGACTACGCTCTGACTCCCTGCCCAGTAGGGGCACCTAACTGTTTTAATCTGAGTGTTTATTGAGTGAAAGCCAATATTTAGCAATATCAAAAGTATTAGGGAGGTAAGTATACTCTTGATGTGAAATGGCAAATCATAGGCATGCATACCACTGGTATGTCATGCAGAGAGATTGGCAGACAGCTGAACATTAACCATACTGTAATCAGTCGTTTGATTGCAAAACATGGGCAAACTAACGAGGTGAAGGACAGGCCTAGACCTGGAAGACCGAAGAAGACTACTGCCCGTGATGATCGAGCCCTAGTACGCCTTGTTAGGAGATCTCCATTCACCAACAGCAGAGTGCTCAGCCAGCAATGGGAAACGCGCAATAGAGTGTCAATGTCTACCGTCAAAAGGAGACTGTATGCTGCTGGCATGAAAGCTAGGAGACCTGTCAGACGTCCTCTCCTCACTGCACACCACAAAGAGGAGCGTCTGAGGTGGTGCAACGAAAGAAGACACTGGAACATGAGATCCTGGAGACGGGTACACTGGTCCGATGAAAGTCGGTTCCTGCTTCATGCCACAGATGGTCGAACTCGTGTATGGAGGTCCAGACGCACGGCGTACGACCAACGTAACATCATGGAAGAAGTTACATTTGGTGGAGGTTCCGTTATGATATGGGGGTGCATCTCATTTGATTGTAAGCTGGATCTGTTGACTGTACCTGGAACACTAAATGGACAAAGATATCAAGATTCCATACTGGATAGAGTTGTGGTCCCTCATTTTGTAAATCATGCACCTGGAACCCACCCTATATTCATGGATGACAACGCCCGACCACATCGTGCTAGTGCTGTGCATGAATACCTCCGCCAGAATGCCATCGAAACCCTACCATGGCCAGCAAGGAACCCTGACATGAACCCTATTGAGCATATCTGGGACATTCTGGGAAACATGGTGAGAAGGAGGGATCCTCCTGTGCAGAACCTACAGGAATTAACAGACGCACTCCATCTTGAATGGTAACGAATACCACAATGGCGTATCAGTCGGTTGGTGACCAGCATGAGATGTCGTGTTCAGGCCGTCATCCAGGCACAAGGTGGATATACCCGGTATTAATAATGACAGTCTCAAACTCGTGCACAGATGTTAAACTTCGTTTTCAGACACCATTAATGACAATCTAGCCACGTGTGTCAACTGTAGGGCAATAGTTGTCAGTTGTGTCAACGTAACCATATTCAGGCCTCGTTTTCAAGTTCAAACAAAAACATACAGTGTTTCCCCACCATCATAATCAGCATTCCTCTAGTTGCATTATTACCTCTTGCACTAAGATGGATGGGTACATAAATGTTTATGCTATTGCTTTCTTCATAGCACATGAATATACCCTCGCATGTGCGTAAAAATAGGGTGGTGCTTAACTTTTGCACAGGTGTATATTTGAGATTATTGAACCTTTCACCCTGAGTTTGGTCAGTCGGGTCACCATACCTTTAATTTTTCAGATGTCAAATAGTATCTCAAGGTAGTATTTGATGTATTCTGTATTCTGTAGGAACAAGTGGAAGAGATGACTTGTCCTGAACAGATCTATGTCAACCAGTATCTAAAGGCAGCATTGGATGTGTCCTGTAGGGATAAGTGGAAGAAATTACTTGTCCCGGGCCGATCTCAAATCAAATCCAAAGGCAACATTGGATGTGTGCTGTAGGGGCAAGTGGAAGAAATGACTTCTCACCAGATGAGCAGTATTTAATGCATTTACACACAAGCCGGCAAAAACAGCTTCTGAAATAGGCTTGATAAATGTCCATTTGCAGACCAAGAGACGACTAATTTTTTTAATTCATGACTGGAATGACTGACTTGACAACATATGATAAGTTGATAACCCCTAACCCACCCTCCCCACTGCAATGGGGGATTTGCAACACACCCCCCCCCCACCTCCATAACCCACCCCTTCAATGAACGAGTGTTCAAAAGCTCAATATTTGCATCCACTGGTCTTTGCGACCACCACCCCAACCTGTAACAGCCAGCACTGCAGGGATCTAAACACAGCACTGGCTATTCTAGTGCATATGTTTTGTTGTCATCTGTTATTCCCTCAATCATTCCATCCATGAGTCAATCATTGCATTGTATTATAGCTCTAGTTCCATTTCACTTGCAAGTTTCAAAAGAATTTGACTCCATGGATCCCCAGAACTTACACACCACTACAAGTTTAAATCCCTGTGGTTTGGAGGGGGTTCTATGATGCCTTGTTAATACGACTTTGTGAAATTTGCTTTAGGACATGTGCTGAACATGTATAATATAATTTACTCCATTAGAAAATATATTACCAGTTATCCAGATAGGTGATTCAACCACATAGTGACCACTCCATGGTTCCATAGCGGTCATCAGTCCACAGCGAGTGTAGCGCAAACCTACATAGTAGCTTGCTATCAGGTTCCAAGATATTGTACTGTGAAAATATCAATATTTCTCTCGTTAACCCTTTCACGACAAAGCCGGCCAAACCGGCCCCTGTAGTGGTCTTGAGGAATGTCCATTTGCAGGCCAAGAGAAGACCATTTTTGACAAATAACCACAGGAATGACTCGCTCGATAACTCAGCCAGTCACTCCAATGGTAAATTTTCAAAAATAGTATTCTCTTGGCCTGCAAATGGCCATTCAATATGTAAATATTTTAACTTTTTTTTAAAATTTAGTCATTAAAGGGCTAAGGCAGGTAGTTTACATTAATGATAGTATGCTATATATGCTTGATGACCATAGGCGGGACAGTCTAGCTGTAGTAGAGCCAAATGCAAAACCCAACCGGCATGCATAAAATTGAGCTAAAGACAAAACATACGCTGAAAGTACAAACCAATATGACATAAATGCTTTGTACCAGTAGTATTGATACGGATGAAGAGATACCCCAGCAGGCACATGACATTGTTTCAACGTTGAAATGACGTCATGACATGATTTCAATGTGAATTCAACGTTGAAACTAAACGAAATCTAGGATTTCTTTTTTCACGAGAGAGTTGATACTTACCTCCCTAATACTTTTGATATTGCTAAATATCGGCTTTCACTCAATAAAACACTCAGATTAAAAACAGTTAGGTGCCCCTACTGGGCAGGGAGTCAGAGGTAGTCCGGCGGATGCTCGCCCCACCACCGCGCATGCGCCGACTACTACTTCCTCTGGCTCATTTATTGGCTAACACATGCAACTACCAAGAGCCTGAAGACCGAGCCTCTGTGGGGCGGAGAGGCCGGGTCAGTATCTAGGGAGGTAAGTATCAACTCTCTCGTGAAAAAAGAAATCCTAGATTTCGTTTATTTCACATCAAGAGTATACTTACCTCCCTAATACTTTTGATATTGCCAGAATTCGAAAGTGAATCTGGCGGGAGGGAGGCGAGGTCAAAAGACCAGCTCTTCCCTCTACGCTTTCAAGCGTTTAAGGCACTTATGACGTCTGAAACTGTGTGAAAACACAGTCAGGATTTGATAAACCATCGGATAACACAACCGATGCCTGAGAGATGACCGATTTGTCATATGCGCTCCCCCCCCCACCCTTGGGAGGAAGATTAAATGACCTCAATGTCCTACACGCTCTCTTCGTACTAGTGCTAAGTACTATAGGACAGAGACGAAAAGGCTCCATTTTCGTATACTCTCTCTAAAGAACCACAACCCACATAAACCATCACCATATTAATAACACTGGGTAACGTGACAATACAAAACAATGAACAACACATGAACAAGACTGACCTTGTTGTACTAGGAAGCTGTCATCATGAATCCAGTAGAGAAGGATGATACAGTCCCGACAAGTGGTTGTCACCGTCGCTGAATGGCGAAGTATATAAGCAATGCGGAAGCACTCTTCACAAACATAAAGCGGTTATTGTTTCAAAATCGACAAGGCGAGAGGGTTAGAGGTGTCACGGAGGTAATGGTCTGTAAAACTTGACTCACAGTGCCACTGAGCCACTGACATAATATCATCCACAGGGACCCCACTAAACAGGGCAGTGGATGCCACGACACCGCGGACACTGTGAGCCTTGGCCACGTCAACCTGTCGCCCGGTGGCGGATTTGTGACAAAATTGAATACATTCCACAATCCACCTAGAAATGGTGTCCTTAGACGCCCTACCATGGGGTTCAATATATGACAACCATAACGCTGACTGGTCGGTACGCCACTCCGAAGTACGCTGTTTGTACCGGAGCAGCGCCCGTACGGGGCACCATACTTTAGAATTAGGATCATATCTAGTTAAAGATGGCAAAAAAATAGGCTGACCTGGATATTTCAATGACTGATTTTTAGACAAGAAATTAATCCTAGGTAGAAGCTTAAGGCCTTCCCCTGTAACCACAAAACGGTCAACCTCGGCTGATAAGGCGTGAATTTCACTCCTACGCCTCGCCGAGGTCGCAGCAATTAAAATACAGTTTTAAGAGTTAACATTTTCATAGAAATGGAACTAAGTGGTTCAAAAGGCTTATCACCTAGTACCTGGAGCACCAGTGATAAACTCCAAGACGGAATCAGTGGAGGATTCCTTGGTCTTAGATTGCCCATGCCTTTAATTAATACATTTAATGTACTTACTTCATCACTCCCCCTATTAGCCAAGCAAGGAATAACAGTCATTAAAGCTGACTTATAACCAGCAATAGAGTTAGGCTTGAGGCTATAGGCATCATATAGGTGACAGAGGAAATCAGCCACTACCTGAATAGATGATTCCATTGGATCAATACATCTTTTTGAGCACCATTCTGCAAATCTGTTGATTTTATAATTATATGCTCTGGAGGTTGACCCCCTCCTGGCTTTGGCCATAAACATGGCCGCTTGCTCAGAAAAGCCCTCCTTAATTCTAGATTCCTTGACAACATCCACGCAGTCAATCGGAACATTGACGGATTGTCGTGAAGGGCCTTGCCCTGGAAGATAAGGTTGTCCATCAGAGGCAGCGGAACCGGATTGCAGACCAGAAGGTCCAGCAGATCCGTATACCACGATCGGCTTGGCCAATCCGGGGCGATCAGAAGCACTTGGCACTCCTGCTGCCTGATTTTCTGAAGCACCTTTGGAATCAGGATTGCTGGGGGGAATGCGTATGCATACATTCCCTCCCAGCTGATAGCTAACGCATCTGTTGCGAAAGCGCTTGGGTCTGGAATCGGAGAGACGTACGTCGTCATCTTCGCATTCTTCTTCATTGCGAACAAATCTATGTTGGGTTTCCCCCAATGGTCGAACAGACGATCCGCCACACATTGATTTAGTTGCCATTCCGTGGGTAAAACACTCATCCTTCGGCTCAATGAGTCTGCTAGCAGATTTAACCTCCCCGGAATATGAACTGCTTTCAAGGTGATCCCATGATCCAGGCACCAACAAAGCAGTTTCCATGTCATCATACAGAGACTGGGTGACTTCGTTCCGCCCTGGCGGTTTATGTAAGTCACTACTGTCGAGTTGTCTGAACGAATCAGAACAATCTTGCCCTGAACATTCTTTAAGAAATGTTCCAGGCCCAGGACTACTGCTCTTAGCTCTAGTAGATTGATATGTTCCTTGGACTGATCCAGATCCCAAAGCCCTGATACTGTGGACTCTTCCAGACAAGCTCCCCACCCCTCCATCGATGCATCTGTATACACAGTCACCTGAGGGTGGGGAGGGGTTAGCAAAACCCCCGGCAAGAGATTCTCTGTATTCAACCACCATTGCAGGTGGTGAATCAGAGGCGCCAACACTGACACGTTCGAGTCCAGCGAACCTGAACTCTGGGTCCACTGTGTCATGAGAAACAACTGGATCGGGCGCCTGCGCAAGGCGGCCTGCGGAATGACTGGTTCCAAAGAAACCATCAAGCCCAGCATTCTCAAGTAAACCCGTGCCAGGACATGACGACTGTCGCACACCGACTGTATTACCGAGATGAGTATTTGAACCCTCTCCTGAGTGGGGTACACATACCCCGTCTCCAGATCGAAGAACATGCCCAGGTAAACAAACTTCTGGGATGGAGTTAGCTCTGATTTCGGGAAATTGATCATCCAGCCCAAGTCCGAGAGAGTTTTCAAAACAATCTCCAGATTGGCTGACAACGATTCCCGGGTGTGTGCTTTCAACAGCCAGTCGTCTATGTACGTGTGGACTGCTATGCTTCTCCTGCGGAGGTATACAGTGATCGCGAGAACCACACGGGTGAAGACCCGAGGAGCCGTGGAAATCCCGAAGGGTAACACCCTGAATTCCCACCGCCGGCCCTGAAATGCAAATCTCAGGAAGCGACGGAAACTCCTCTCTATGGGAATGTGGAAATAAGCATCCTTCAAATCTATTGACGCTGTCCACATTCCTCGCTCTAACCCCGCCAACACCGAGCGCACAGTCTCCATCTTGAAACTGGGCGTCTCTATGAACTTGTTCAATGGCTTGAGGTTGAGAATCGGCCTCCACCCTCCGGTGTTTTTCGTTACTAAGAACAGGGTTGAATAGAAGCCCGGGCACCTCTGTGCCGGCTGAATGGCTTCTTTTAGTATGAGGGAATTTATTTCCTCCTCTATACACAACCTCTGATCCGGATCCCGTGGAATAGGAGTCCAGATCGGCGCGAGAGACAGTCGCGATGGCGGGCCTGTCACCCAGTCGGGACGATACCCGACTGAAAGCCATCGCAAGACTAAACGGTCCTGAGTCAACCGCTTCCACTCTGGCAAGTGGCCGGCCAAACGGCCGACCACCGGTCCACCTAGGGATAGAGGTGGACATAAGGAGTGCCAGAGTGGCACTGTTCTCTCGGCGTGAAACACCGGAGTGGTTCCCACAGCGGTAACCAGGCCATCAGGCCCGATTGCCGCGACCAGATCCCCGCGCGCCCCGCCCAGCGCCGCGCGCACCACGGTGCGCGGGCGGCTGTCTGGCTGGGTGCGGCTGGGGAGCCTGCGCCCCCCTCACTGCTGGCTGAATCGCCCGTGGCCTAGGCCTACGTTGCGACGGTGGCTGGCCTCTGACCTGGCCAGCACCACCTCGAGCCTGCAGAGGACGATATGCAGGAGGTGCCGCGCGAACACGCTCCCGCCGGAGAACCTCAAATTGTTCACGCAGCGCCCTCTGGTTGTTAACCAGAGTGACCGTCTCCTGGAGGTGCCTGCATCCCTCACCTCCAAAGAGACCAGGACCTGTCATAGGCGTCCGCAGCAGCCTATTATACAGGTCCTGGGACGGGCACAGATTGTCAAGAGCAAACGTGCGCCTCGCCCGGACACTTCTGGTCACCGCCCGCGTCAAACAGTCCAAAGCCAGGTTGATACCATCCTGGATGGCTCTCTGGACTGTTACCGGGCTTGGCTGGCGTGATGCGGAGGCCGCTACCACCCCCTGTAGCAGCTGGGAGACGTGGGACAGAGCGGCAATCGACGCCCTCCCACTCTCCTCCGCATCACGCAGCGCGGCATTCGCCGAACACAACGCGTTCGAGCACAAGACTCCCGTGTCAGAACGGGAGCCCGGCCGCGCATCTTCGCCTAAAGCCGCGCGATCATCAACGCTTGGCTTCGGCACCACACCGTACCGCTGGTAATCCAGGCGCACGATGCGGCAACGCTTCACCACCTCGCGAGGGGCCTTCGCGAGACGTCCATTAACCTTAATGGACGCCTCCGCCGCTTCGAACATGTCCACGACATGCTCAGCCAGCGGCAGAGATGGCATAGCGGTAGCCGCCGGCCTACCAGCTAACCACGGCCTATGGTCACGCTGGCTAGCCGGCAGCTCCACGGGTAGATCGGGCCGAACACTTACCAGCCACTGGCAAGCGTCCGACCAATCCTCCTCCGTGGCTAACTGCGAGCGCTCTACTAGACGAGGGCCTTCGTCTTCCTCCAGAGCACTCGCAGTTGACGTCGACGGCGGATAAGCTGATACCCCTGGCAAGCCTGGAAAAGCATGCGGGCCCGAGAGAGCAGGCATGCTAAACTCCGCGGCTTGACCAGGAGCAGGCGCCGTGGCAGAGCGTGGGGTAAACACCGCCCTACCGCGGGCCTGACCAGCACCAGCGACACCATCGGCAAGCCGAGGTATGCGGTATCCGTGGTCAACAGCACCGCCCGGGGACACCTTCTGGACCGTGAAATCTACTCCTGCGAGAGTAGAACCACGGAACACGTCGCCTGTATTCCCCGCGAGGGGTGCACAGACGTCGTATTCCATGGCCACGTCCTCAGAAGGCGACCCTAGCAGGAGATCCTCTTCCTCCTGGCCAGAAAGATTAGACTCCGGGTCAGCAAAGAGAGCTAACCCGGACTGGCCAGGAAAGGTGCCATAGGAGGCTTTGACACTTTCGGCGCGCGGATACCCGGGGTCTGATGAGCAGACCGCGGGTCCCAGCAACAACCGTTGTCCACGGCCCCTCGGCGCGGCGCCATGCCTGCTGCCAGGGTCTTGGACTGCCCCCAACAAAGGGGCCACCTCTGAATCCACAAACGGACCGGACCTAAAGAGACCGGATTCAGAGGCGGGGATCACCTGCTCGTAAGCAGATGCCGAGGACAACAAAGGAGCTGGCCCAGGGAGCATGCCGCGAAGCAACTCTGGGACCAAATCCTTTATTGTCCTCTGCATCTCTTGCAACATTTCGGACCTGAAGGCCTCCATATCCACCGCGGATGAGGCCTTCTTCTTACCCTTCTTACAACCCTCCTTCTTCTTCTTCCTCTCTTCCTCCATCACCTTCTCCCTTGCCTGCAATGAGAGAAAATCAGACATTAGATCTCCCCCCCCACTGCTTACATACGTCGCACTTCAGCAACGGTCCACAGGGACTGCAGCTGAAGCACAAGTGCGGAACGAATCGGTTCTTCAGAAACCTCCCGCAGGACGGGCAACCAGGTCTCTGAAACAGGACAAAGGACAGGGACAATGAGCAAGATAGTTAAGGTTAGCGAACTCAAAACCAACTAAAAAGAGAGGGACAGGATCCTCAAGATCGCAAATCAAGAAGAACCAGCCTTGGACAAAACGTTAAATGTTAATAAAGGCCAAGGCCGATTATGACGTCATCACTCCCGTGACCAAAATAATCGATCCGCAACAAGCACCAAGTGCAAGAACGAATTGTATAAGTAACCGGAACATTCCCGTTGAATTGGCATTTCGAGTACACAACAATCAGATATACAGAGATAACTCCTTCCAATTCTAGCATTGGCAAAAAAGGAAATTATCTCCCCTTTTGTTTATCAATAATTAGATACCTGACACTTGTACAGACAAACCATCCAACGTGATGAACCGGAGAACTCCACCATAGTACGCCTCTACATTCTCTCCACCGAAGGGGAAGGAATTGGATCAAGAGGGCAAAGTGAGAAGACCTTTATAACAGGCCTCCAACTCACTGAACATAGATCTTTTGGTTAGATAACCTAACAGTATTAGTAGGAAATGGAACCGTGGTGGAGAGAAAACATATCCTCTTGTGCCGAGAAGTCCATCAAAGCTTCTACGTGATACCTGTGGACAAAAACACAAAGAGAAATGAGACTTATGAAGCACCATGTTGTAAAAAACCAACACAAACAGGCGCTAATCACGGTAAGCGCGAGTCCCGGAAACACATTAAACCGGGACAAAACACGCTAGCATATCAAAGAAATCACCTGATAAAGAGATCCAGCTCCTTCCAAAGGCGAGTCCTCTCTTTCCGACATGCTTCCAACGTACAAGAATCGTCAATTTTGAGTAAAAAACAAGGTAACGCGCAGAAAATGTAAAGTAACACAAAACCGCATGTAACCCTTTGCCAATAAATGAGCAAAGAGGAAGTAGTAGTCGGCGCATGCGCGGTGGTGGGGCGAGCATCCGCCGGACTACCTCTGACTCCCTGCCCAGTAGGGGCACCTAACTGTTTTTAATCTGAGTGTTTTATTGAGTGAAAGCCGATATTTAGCAATATCAAAAGTATTAGGGAGGTAAGTATACTCTTGATGTGAAAAAAGTCATGTGTCTGCTGGGACAACTTTATCTAAAGCACTGTGATTTTGGGCCTGATATGTTAGCTGAAGCAGAGGTAAAGAAAACTAAACAAAAACTGACCACCGCAGCATAACACACTGAATATCCCATTATCTCTTCCTGTTACCTGTGTGTTGATCCAGTGGGCTCTTATTTACACATGGATGACTACATTTATTTGACTGTTTGTTACATAAGACAAACCTATATATGACATGCCTTTTGACTGGCCAATAGACGGATCTGATATGTCAATAAAGCATCTGACATCATAATGATAATCAATTCACCTTTCCAGTTTTAGCTATGCTCCGCCCATCTCTAGCTAAGCTCCACCCACACCTCGCTCTTGTTGGGATCGATCGATCTCTGAACACCCTGACTATGAATTTCCAAAAAAACTACACAGGTAAGCCTAAGGCAGCAACAGCGCCCAGTCAAATTAGTTTCAAAATATTCAACAGCATGTTTATTAAATAGCAAAGAATTACAAAGATATACAATTCATACGTGTCGGACCATTTAAAATTTGGTGACGTTCTATATGGAACCCTTTGTGACGTAATAATTATGATGTCATCATACACATGTTGAGCTGATTATGACATCATAGGAGGTCTGATGATGAATGGATATGCTGGAAAGATGAATTACATCACTCGTTAACTGATGTCACAATCAAGATGAATGAATCTCCTTCGTCAAAGTGTATCAATTGTATGTCTTTAATGAGTTTACAATTTAATATACATTCTGTTGAATATTTTGAAACTACTTTGACTGGGAGCTGTTGATGCCATAGTTTCAAAATATTGATCAGCTTACATGACTGTATAGTTGAAATTTAGATTCTGTGAATTCATGGTTCTAGGTTGTATATCAGTATAATCCTCAATTACATTGGAGTGCTCACTTAACTAGTGATATCAATGTCCAAGTACAATGAATAATAGGATAACAATAATCAATGCTCATGAAAGTACGATACATAATAAAATATAAATGACTGACAAAAAGATGTAGACAAAATGTATATCGAATATGGAGAAAATAGGCTAGAATATCATTCTATATATCCTGTTGCCACAATACAAAGAGGGTCTTAGTATCAATAGAGGACTCCATTTCTAACTACGCTCTGCCCTTTTTTACGCATGCTTGATTCGATTTGAAACCTTGAAATCTGGATTCCCAGTATCTAAATTTAAATATTTGAAAACTAATTTGGATGTGGTATATTGCCCATGACAGAAACAGCTCTCAGCCAAATTAGTTTTAAAATATTTAATAGAATTTTATTAAATTGCAAATTCACCAAAGAAATATAGTTAGTACGCTTTCATGACAGACTTTGATTTTTGTGAAGGAGCGACGTCATTTTGATCATGACATCAACTAACACGTGACGAATTTGATTATGACATAATATATTGAGCAGCTTTTAACCCTTTAACCTTCAAATTTGTTTTTAAAAATGTTAATTTCTCATAGAAAATGTCCATTTGCAGACCAAGAAGACTATTTTTTTAATTTTACCACTGGAATGACTGGCTCGATTATCGAGCCAGTCATTCCAGTGATATAATTTTCAAAAATAGTTTTCTCTTGGTCTGCAAACGGATATCTTTCAAGACTACTGCAGAACCTGTTTTTGGCTGATATGAGTGCTAAAGGGTTAATTGTTTATATATTGGCAATTCTTATATTATAATTGAGTGAATATTTCATCACTGGGAATGATAATCACCTGGTCATATATCCATTCACATAATTCTGGTTCAAAATCTGTAAGACAAAATAACAATATAACTAGACTCAGTTTAACTCTTTTATGCCAGCATCACAAAGACAACACAACCAAAAGCATCAGTGGCTTCCAGTCAAATTATTTTTTAAATGTTCAGAACACAATATATTTTCTGTTGTAAAGAATCTGGTGTAATTAGTCCTGTAATGTTCTTGAGCAAATCTGAGCATTAAATGATTGTATGAGTTTTCATATTGAACAGAATTGAATGGATGAATCCAGTTTTAATTACGCCTCACCTATCGCTAGCTAAGCTCCAACCACACTTTGCCCGTGTTGCGATCAATCAATCCATGACTATCTATTTCCAGAAAATTATACAGGTAAGTTGTTGAATATTTTGAAACTAATTTGACTGGGTGCTGTTGCTGCCTACGCCCAGTCAAATTAGTTTCAAAACATTCAACAGCATATTTCCGAAAAAGTTGGTCCCGATCCCAGGATGATTCATAATAAGGAAAAATTAGTTACCTCTCCGGGATGTAGAAATTGTTTGAGTTTGGGCTACCGTTTACCAGCAATCTACCAGTCCATGCTGTCACGTGACTCCACAAGATCTGACCAGAGTGACGTTGCCAGCGACCGTCAGTTAGTGCTGGTGAAGTGACCGAGATGGTCACGCAAGCTACACTCAAACAATTTCTACATCCCGGAGAGGTAACTAATTTTTCCTTATTATGAATTCAACAGCATGTTTATTAAATACTAAAGCCATACAATTCGTACAACAACGCTTTAGTTCATCATCATTCATGCGTTCGTGATGAACTTAATTACGTCATTCATGATGTCATTGATTAACGTCATCCTACATGTACACATCAACTATGTGACATGTAGGATGACATCATAATCAATGACATCATCCTACGTGTCACATAGTTTATTATGATGTCACATGATTGAGAGATAAACTGGAAAGGTCCATTGAATAACAATGACATAAGCCAAACATGTTGTAGCATAATGCCTAAAAATAATACATATCTGTCAGGTTGTCACTGATCAGCAGGGCTAGCAGAATCACGTGATCACTAGTTCTTCCGGCTAGTGGCTCATCCTGGTTTATCTCAACCCATGATATATACCAATTTTAACCCTTCAACCAACAAATTCCAGAAAAAGCTATACTCTTTATGATGTAAAACTAAATCTGTTGAATATTTTGAAATTAATTTGACTGGAAGCCATTACTTCCTATGGCAGTAACGACTTGCAGTCAAATTAATTTCAAAATACTCAAGTTTTCCTGTATGGTTGCCTTCAAAATGAGATATGGTTAATTCATCGGTGAAAGGGTTAATGCAAAAACAAAATTATTCTATCTTACCCGAGCCCAACACCCAGCACCAACATTGTCATTAAAGGTACTGAAGTCTTCAGATGACCACAGCTGTTTGCCAGTAATTAAAGCTTCTTCAGTAGTTAATGTACCTGGATAATGAGCCCTGAGAAAACACAATACACAGTCACACCTATTTAAACGAAATCTAGGATTTCTTTTTTCACGAGAGAGTTGATACTTACCTCCCTAATACTTTTGATATTGCTAAATATTGGCTTTCACTCAATAAACACTCAGATTTAAAACAGTTAGGTGCCCCTACTGGGCAGGGAGTCAGAGCGTAGTCTGGCGGATGCCAGCCCCACCACCGCGCATGCGCAGACTAGCACTTCCTCTGACTAGATTATTGGCTGACACACATGCAACTATTAAGAGCCTGAAGACCGAGCCTCTGTGGGGTGGAGAGGCCGGGTCCGTATCTAGGGAGGTAAGTATCAACTCTCTCGTGAAAAAAGAAATCCTAGATTTCGTTTATTTCACTTCAAGAGTATACTTACCTCCCTAATACTTTTGATATTGCCAGAATTCGAAAGTGAATCTGGCGGGAGGGAGGCGAGGTCAAAAGACCAGCTCATCCCTATACGCTTTTCTGCGTTTAAGGCACTTAAACTTCTGAAACTGTAAGAAAAAACAGTCAGGATTTGACTAATCATCGGATAACACCACCGATGTATGAGAGATGACCGAATGTCATATGCGCTCCCCCCCCCTCCTTCCTGGGAGGAAGAGTCGACTGACCTCAATGTCCTATACGCTCTCTACGTACAAGTGCCATGTACTACAGGACAGAGACGAAAAAGCTCCATTTTCGTAACTCTCAACAATGAACCACACCAATACACAAACCATCACCATATTAATAACGGGTAATCGTGACAATACAATCAACAACGGACAACACATGAACAAGACTGACCTTGTTGAAAATGGCTGCTGACATCATCTTCCCATTGGCAAAGACTGATGCAGGCCCAAAAAAGTGGGTGTTTCCATAAATTAATTGTGAAATATATAAGTAATGAGGAAAAACCTCCTCAAAAATTATAAACCGATTTATTTTTTCAAAACCGACAAGGCGAGAGGATTAGAGGTGTCACGGAGATAATGGTCTGTAAAACTTGACTCACAGTGCCACTGAGCCACCGACATAATATCATCCACAGGGACCCCATTAAATAGGGCCGTGGATGTCACTACGCCGCGGACACTGTGAGCCTTGGCCACGTCAACCTGCTTCCCGGTAGCGGATTTATGGCAAAACTGAATGCATTCCACAATCCACCTGGAAATGGTGTCCTTAGAAGCCCTCCCATGGGGTTCAATATATGACAACCATAACGCTGACTGGTCGGTGCGCCATGCCGCCGTACGTTGTTTGTACCGGCGCAGCGCCCGGACGGGACACCATGCTTTAGAATTAGGATCATATCTAGTTAAAGCAGGCAAAATAATAGGTTGACCTGGATATTTCAACGACTGATTTTTAGCCAAGAAATTAATCCTAGGTAGCAGCTTAAGGCCTTCCCCTGAAACCACAAAACGGTCATCCTCGGCTGATAAGGCATGAATTTCACTCCTACGCCTAGCCGAGGCCGCAGCAATTAAAAACACAGTCTTCAGTGTTAATAGTTTCATAGAAATGGAACTAAGTGGTTCAAAAGGCTTATCACCTAGTACTTGAAGCACTAGCGATAAACTCCAAGACGGAATCACAGGTGGATTCCTTGGTCTTAGATTGCCCATGCCTTTAATTAATACATTCAATGTATTTACTTCATCACTTCCCCTCTTAGCCAAGCAAGGAATAACAGACATTAATGCTGACTTATAACCAGCAATAGAGTTAGGCTTGAGGCTATAGGCATCATAGAGGTGACAGAGGAAATCAGCTACTACTTGAATAGATGAATCCATTGGATCAATACATCTTTTTGAGCACCATTCTGCAAATCTGTTGATTTTATAATTATATGCTCTGGAGGTTGACCCCCTCCTGGCTTTGGCCATAAACATGGCTGCTTGCTCAGAAAAGCCCTCCTTAATTCTAGATTCCTTGACAACATCCACGCAGTCAATCTGAACATTGACGGATTGTTGTGAAGGGCCTTGCCCTGGAAGATAATATCGTCCATCAGAGGCAGAGGAACCGGATTGCAGACCAGAAGGTCCAGCAGATCCGTATACCATGATCGGCTTGGCCAATCCGGGGCGATCAGAAGCACTTGGCATTCCTCTTGTCTGATTTTCTGAAGAATTTTTGGAATCAGGATTGCTGGAGGGAATGCGTATGCATACATTCTCCCCCAGCTGATAGCTAACGCATCTGTTGCGAAAGCGCTTGGATCCGGAATCGGAGAGACGTACGTCGTCATCTTCGCATTCTTCTTCGTTGCGAACAAATCGATGTTGGGTTTTCCCCAATGGTCGAACAGACGATCCGCCACACATTGATTTAGTTGCCATTCCGTGGGTAAAACACTCATCCTTCGGCTCAATGAGTCTGCTAGCAGGTTTAACCTTCCCGGAATATGAACTGCTTTCAAGGTAATCTGGTGATCCAGACACCAACAAAGCAGTTTCCATGTCATCATACAGAGACTGGGCGACTTCGTTCCGCCCTGGCGGTTTATGTAAGTCACAACTGTTGAGTTGTCTGAACGAATAAGAACAATCTTGCCCTGAACTTTCTGTAAGAAATGTTCCAGGCCCAGGACTACTGCTCTTAGCTCCAGTAGATTTATATGTTCCTTTGACTGTTCCAGATTCCAAAGCCCTGATATCGTGGATTCTTCCAGGCAAGCTCCCCAGCCCTCCATCGATGCATCTGTATACACAGTCACCTGAGGGTGGGGAGGGGTTAGCAAAACCCCCGGCAAGAGATTCTCTGTATTCAACCACCATTGCAGGTGGTGAATCAGAGGCGCCAACACTGACACATTCGAGTCCAGCGAACCTGTACTCTGGGTCCATTGTGTCATGAGAAACAACTGGATCGGCCGCCTGCGTAAGGCGGCCTGAGGAATGACTGGTTCCAACGAAACCATCAACCCCAGCATTCTCAAGTAAACCCGTGCCAGGACATGACGACTGTCGCACACTGACTGAATCAACGAGATGAGTTTTTGAACTCTCTCCTGAGTAGGATAAACATATCCTGTCTCTAGATCGAAGAACATCCCCAGGTAAACAAACTTCTGGGATGGAGTCAGCTCTGATTTTGGGAAATTGATCATCCAGCCCAAGTCTGTGAGAATTTTCAAAACAATCTCCAGATTGGCGGACAAACTTTCCCGGGTGTGCGCTTTCAACAGCCAGTCGTCTATGTACGTGTGGACTGCTATGCTTCTCCTGCGGAGGTATGCTGTGATCGCAAGAACCACACGGGTGAAAACCCGAGGAGCCGTGGAAATTCCGAAGGGCAACACCCTGAATTCCCACTGTCTGCCCTGGAATGCAAATCTCAGGAAGCGACAGAAACTCCCGTGGACGGGGATGTGGAAATAAGCGTCCTTCAAATCTATCGACGCCGTCCACATCCCCCTCTCCAACCCCGCCAACACCGAGCGCACCGTTTCCATCTTGAAACTGGGCGTCTCGATGAACTTGTTCAGTGGCTTGAGGTTGAGAATCGGTCTCCACCCTCCGGTGCGTTTTGTTACTAAGAACAGGGTTGAATAGAAGCCCGGACACCTTTGTGCCGGCTGAATAGCTCCTTTTTGTACGAGGGAATTTATCTCCTCCTCGATACACAACCTTTGCTCTGGATCTCTCGGAATGGGAGTCCAGACTGGCACCAGAGACAGTCGCGACGGCGGGCCTGTCACCCACTCTGGATGATACCCGACGGAAAGCCATCGCAAGACTAAACGGTCCTGAGTTAACCGTTCCCACTCTTGCATGTGGTCGGCTAGCCGGCCTCCCACCGGCCCACCTAGGGACCGCGGTGGACACGAGGCATGCAAGAGCGGCACTGTCTTCGTCGCCATACACACCGGCGTGGTTCTTACCGCGGTAAGCGTACTGTCAGGAACGATAACCACGCCCAGATCCTCGCGCGCCCCGCCCCGCCCCGCGCGCACCTCGGTGCGCGGGCGGCTGCCTGGCTGACGGCGCCTGAGGAACCTGCGCCCCCCTCGCTGCTGGCCGAATCGCACGCGGCCGAGGCCGACGCTGCGACGGTGGCTGGCCACTGACCTGGCCAGCACCACCTCGAGCCTGCAGGGGACGATACGCCGGGGCCGCGGCGCGAGCGTTAGCACGACGCAGCACATCAAACTGCTCGCGCAGCGCCCTCTGGTTATTCACCAGGGTGACCGTCTCTTGGAGGTGGCGACATCCCTCACCTCCAAAAAGACCAGTACGCAGTAGCCTATTGTACAGGTCCTGAGACGGGCACAGATTGTCCAGGGCAAACGTGCGTCTTGCCCTGACACTCCTGGTCACCGCCCGAGTCATACAGTCCAGCGCCAGGTTAATACCATCCTGGATGGTTCGCTGGACAGTGACCGGACTTGGCTGGCGCGATGCGGATGCCGTTACTACCCCCTGTAACAGCTGGGAGACGTGGGACAGAGCGGCAATCGAAGCCCTCCCACTCTCCTCCGCATCACGCAACGCGGTATTCGCCGAACGCAACGCGTCCGCGCACAAGACACCCGTGTCAGAACGGGAGCCTGGCCGCGCATCCTCACCCAAAGCCGCGCGGTCATCCACGCTGGGCTTGGGTACCACACCGTACCGCTGGTAATCCAGGGGCACGATGCGACAACGCCTGGCCACCTCGCGAGGGGCCTTCGCGAGACGTCCACTCGACTTAATGGACGACTCCGCCGCCTTGAACATGTCAACGATATGCTCCGCCAGCGGCAGAGAAGGCATAGCGTTAGCAGTCGGATTCCCAGCTAACCACGGCGTGTGAACACGCTGGCTAGCCGACTGCTCCACGGGCAGATCAGGCCTAACGCTCACCAACCACTGGCAAGCGTCATACCAATCCTCCTCCGTGGCTAACTGCGAGCGCTCTACAAGACGGGGTCCTTCGTCTTCCTCCTGAGCGCAAGCAGTAGAGCTTGACGGCGGGTATGCTGATACACCTGGCAAGCCAGGGAAAACACGCGGGCCTGACAGCACCGGCATGAGAATATCACTGGTTTGACCAGGAGCAGGCACCGTGGCAGAGCGCGGGGTATATATAGTCTCACCACGGGCCCGGCCAGCACCAGCAACACCCTCGGCAAGCCGAGGTATGCGGTACCGCTGGCCATCAGCAGCGCCCTGGGCCACCACCTGAGCCGCGGACTTTACTCCAGGGTGAGTAAAACCGTGGAATAAGGCGCCTGTATTCCCCGCGAGGGGTGCACAAACGTCTTCATCCATGTCCACGTCGTCAGACGGCGACCCTAGCAGGTAATCCTCATTACCCTGGTCAGAAAGATTAGACCCCGGGTCAGCAAAGAGAGCTAACCCGGGCTGACCAGGAACGGTGCCATAGGAGGTACTGGCCACCGCGGCGTGCGGATACCCCTGGACTGATAAGCAGCCCGCGGGTTCCAGCGACAACCGTCCACGGTCCCCTATCGGCGCAGCAATAAGCCTGCTGCCAGGGCCGTGGAACGCCCCCTCTAATGGGGCCACCTCTGAATCGTCGAACAACGGAAGCGGACTAAGGAAAATCGATCCAGAGGCGGGGATTACCTGCTCCGAAGCCGATGATGAGGACAGTAAAGGACTTGGTCCAGGAAGCATGCCACGAAGCAACCCTGGAACCAAATCCTTTACTGCCCTCTTCATCTCTCCCAACATCTCGGTCCGGAAGGCCTCCATATCCACCGCGGACGAGACCTTCCCCTTACCCTTCCTACTTACAACCTCTCGTTTCCGCTTCTTCTTCTTCTCCTCCTCTACCACCTTGTCTGTCGCCTGTAAGCAGCACAAGAATTCGGACATTAACTCGCCCCCCCAGTGCTTACATATGTCACAATTAACCAATGGACCACAAGGGCTACATTGAGAGCACAGATGCGGCCAGAACTTTACATGAATAAAACGACCACAGGACGCGCAACCCGGTCCCTGAAACAGGGCAAAGGACAAGGAGTATGAGCAACTAGTTAAGCTTAGAAACTCAATCCAACTCAAAGAGAAGGAAAACGATCATAAAGATCAATATACATCAGAAACCAGCATAGCGCTTGAATAGCTGATAAACACATAGCCAGGCTGATTATGACGTCATTAATCCCGTGACAGGAAAAATTCGATCCCAACAAAACATCCAAGTGCAAAGACGAATTGTATGCTGAATGGATAAGTCGACTACACAACCATCAGATACATATAGATAACTCTTTTCTGGCAAAAATGTTAATTATCTCCCTTTGTTTGTTTACAATAATTAACATCACCACATTATCAATAACTAGATACCTGACACTTTGTATAGACAAACCATCCAACGTGACGAACCGGAGAACTCCACCATCTGCACGCCTCTTAACTCTCTCCACCTCATGGGGAAGGAATTGGATCAAGAGGGCAAAGTGAGAAGACCTTTATATTAGGCCTCCAACTCACTGGACATATTATTCATTTGGTTAGATAACCTAACAGAGTTAGTAGGAAATGGAACCATGGTGGAGAGAAAACTAACTCTCTGCTACTGTAATGCGACCACCTAGCGTCATACAGACCTGTGGACATAAACAGAAAGAGAAATTAGTCATAGGTAGCACCGAGTTGACATAAACCAACTAACCAAGGCGCTTATCACGGTAACCGCGAGTCCCGGAAACACAATACACCGGGAAGAAAACTCGCTAATTTTACTAGAAGTCACCTGATTTAAAGGTCCTAAGTCCCTCTTTGGCGAATCTTTCCGTCCTGCCATCCAAATCAGTGACTATCACACCTTTTTTATTCTAAAAAACACCACTTAAACAGTCTAAGATTAAGGAAAGCTATTGCAACAAAAAGACATGTGTGAACTCTCTGCCAATAATCTAGCAAAGAGGAAGTGCTAGTCTGCGCATGCGCGGTGGTGGGGCTGGCATCCGCCAGACTACGCTCTGACTCCCTGCCCAGTAGGGGCACCTAACTGTTTTAAATCTGAGTGTTTATTGAGTGAAAGCCAATATTTAGCAATATCAAAAGTATTAGGGAGGTAAGTATACTCTTGAAGTGAAAGATGATTATCACAAGACTATGGAAAACACATGATGACTATTTAATACAGGTGGTTGGAATATCAGACTAGTTTATACAAGAGGCACAGGTTTTATTCATTAATGTGAAACAAAGTGAAAATATTCCCAAATAATAATCTTGATGCATAGTTTCCTGACACGTAAAGCTCCTGAGCCTATAGGCATGACATGTACTTAATTCTAGAGAGCTTAACATATTTGGTCTAAAAAACAGAAAGTAATACAAAATGAACTGACTGAATGTTTTATTCTTCTTCTTTTCGTTCGCTGATCATACCGCCAGTCTTATAAGTGACCATCGACATGATCATAAGTGCTAAGTGCGTGGATCCATGGTTTATTAGAGTGCGCCGTGTGGCCTGGAACCTCCGTCTTCAGCACTCGAGGTTTCTGTCATGGTTACCTCACCCTTACCTCCTTTAGTCGCCTCTTACGACACGCAGAGGATACGGAAGGTGTATTCTAAGCCCCACCTACAGGGCAAAATGTTTTATTATTAGTTCAAACCGCAGCATCCAATCTGTCAGTCAAGTATATGATGTCATAATCAATTACATTACATGTAAGCTGACGTCGCATTCAAATACGTCATGAATGACATATATAAGTCCTTCCCAAACGTTTAATAGTCCGTCAAGTTGTACCAGTTGTATGTCTTAACTATTTAATAAAGATTCTGTTGAATATTTGAAACTAATTTGACTGGGCACTGTTGCAGTTTACATTTGGTGCTAACATGTTTATTACTGAACCTTAAATCACAGTATAAATTACTAAATACCATAAAGATGAGCTGAGAACAATATATCCACATCTTAATTGATACACGGAATGCTTTCATATGATGCAATAATTAATAGGCTTGGATGGAGTATAGCTTGGGCTCCTGCTAGACAGGTTTTATTCATTAATGTGAAACAAAGTGAAAATATTCCATAATGGAACTTTCTGCAAGGGTTACCTGTGAGGTTAGAATTTATTTATTGACAATCTACTCTTACCCGATGTAATCAACAGCGGCCGCCAAGGCAGAATCATATATAATGTCCTTTGCCAATGTCCAGGAACCATCAGGTGCCACTATCCTTGTATGAGAAAGTCCTGCAGTGTCTAAAGCACTACGTAAGACCTGGAAAACAAATACCAGCAAATAAATAATAGATAATGAACATTTCAAACGTATAAATTTCATTCAGTCTCTTATGATAAATAATGTTTATTTTGCAATGTTTTTGGACCAAAAAAGCTAGTGGGATCTGTTGTTAAGAAATTTGACAGGCTGACAGAGTGACAGATCAACAGACTTCTTTTAACCATTTAACAATCATATCAGCCAGTTATTCCAGTGATAAATTTTCAAAAATAGTCTTCTCTTGGTTACCATTTAACACTCATATCAGCCAAAAACGGCTTCTGCATTTGCCTTGAGAAATCTCCATTTGCAGACCAAGAGAAGACTATGTTTGAAAATATACCACTGGAATGACTGGCTCGATAACCGAGCCAGTCATTCCAGTGGTAAATTTTCCAAAAATAGTCTTCTCTTGGTCTGCAAAGGAACATTTTCTATGAGAAAATTGAAATTTTCTTGAACAATTCTAGGGTTAAAGGGTTAATCATTCAATTTAATTATTAGAAGCTAATAACCATATATGACAGGAATGATTATAAATATTTACTGCAAAGCAGAGCACACATGCATCATTGTCCTGTGTATGAATATTTGGAAACTAAATCCATGTGTTTAGTTTTCTTTTAGCTTCGCATTACTTAGGAGGTATTTTCCATGCATTAAGTACTTACCTTTATATATGAAATATTGCAGTCTCTCTCATTCCAAATCTGGGGGAAAAAATAAGGCAAAAATATGTTCAAATTATTTTAAACCTTTAATCGCTAAGCCAGCTATTTTAGCTTTTGAAGTGGTCTTGTGGAATATCCATTTGTAAGCTAAGAGATGACTATTTCTGAAATTTTATTATTGGAATTACTGCCTTTCAATAAATATGTGTGACCTTTTGCCTCCAGAGCCAAGAAATTTCAGCAGGACCACAATCAGCATCTCCCACCAAGTTTGGTGGAGATATCTCCAGTAAAACGTGAGTTATCATGTTGGACATGCACGCATACACCCACGCACACATGCATACAAGCACACATGTGTGAGATGGATTATCTGAGAAAGTGTTGAGGAGTTATTAGAGGACTGGCAATACTGTGTACTGAAAAGGGGGAGTCTATGCCATCATAATTTAGACTCAAAGTGTTATTAAATTAAATTTTTATACAAATATAATGCATTTATTTAACAATTATATTCAAATACAAGATCTATTCCAGACTTACCCCAATAAAGTCAATAGTTAAATTGTGTGTCTTCTTAGCTCCATTAACCCAGTTGACGATATAACTCGCCGTGAGACCGAGATCAACGTATGGTGTATAGATGGGCACACCCTTTCTTAGCCAGCCAGGCCATCCCCATGGCAAACCATAAATCAGGATATCAGGGTTACGCTGAAAATATTAATTATTTGATACATTACATGTTTAACCCTTAAATTGTCATACCGGCCAAAACCGGCCTCTACTATGGTCTTATGAAATGTCCATTTAAAGGCCAAGAGAATACAATTTTTTAGAATTTACCACTAGAATGTCTGGCTCGATAACCGAGCCAGTCATTCAAGTGATAAATTTTCAAAAATTGTATTTTCTTGGCCTGGAAATTTTACCAGCAAAGGGTTAAACAGGGCTTATTTTGTCCAACTGAAAGCACAACATATGACCTTAGCTTAAATACAACCGTGAAGTTAGACTTTTGACTTTGCAACATAAAATGAATATAGAAGTTGAGCTAAACACAAAATGTTGGCTTTGAGAGAAAAAACTAGGTGTTAGTAAGGACATGTCCTTGACCTTTGACATATTGACTCCAAGGTGTCATGTGTCATTCCCAATCACTATAAAAGTGATCTGTGTCCCACTTTGGCTCAAGAATTATTAAGCAAACTAACTGAAATTACAGATTTCATTTTTCACGACAGAGTTGATACTTACCACCCTGTACTCATTGAGATTGCCTAAATATCCACCCAGACTTTAAAGAAAATTGCCCCCACTGGGCAGATAATACATCTGACAGCTCGGCCGATGTGCGGCCCAATGGTGCCCCTGTGCAGACTGTCACATCCTCCTTCTTGATTATTGGCCGACATTGCAACACACTTGATAATTTTTACTAGCTATTTTACATTTGCTGCTCCAACTTTATTCATTTAGAGTCTGAGTTTGTAGCTTTTTTAGCCTACTATCAAAGTCATTTCATGTCTGATCATGGGAAATCACCGGAGACCCTACCTGGACCAAGCCATCAAGTGTCTTTTATTATTGTTTAGCACATGTTCTCCTATTTCTGTAAGGCATCATTGTATGGTCTTTAACCTTATTTGATGCCTTGATCAGCTAACCACATGTTGCGCTTTGTGTTCACAGGTACTTTCAAGAAAGATTTTGAGGTTGGCCTTTTCTGTGCCGGTCTCTGTCCATATTTTTTGTTAGAAAAAATCATATGTATCAGAGCGGCATTTGAGGGTTAATGAGGAAGTAACCTTCGCACTCTACTGCTTGGTCTCTGATGTGGATTCTTGTTGACTGGCAGAGCTTGACCGGTGGACGTCATTCTCTCGCATCAGCATTGGTAAACCTATGCTAAGTATGGTTCAGGTATAATGAGGTCTTAGATCACAAAGTAATGATATACCAAAATTGAAACCACGCAGGTAGTTTCTGGATGCATGGATGCAGAGAAGCCTAATTTGTGTTGACCATCCCTGATGCTTAGTGAGAAAAATGAAATATTTACCTTCTTTGCCTCAAGCATAAGCCACCATTCATATCCTCTGTTATAGTTCTCATCCCAGCTGTTGTGCATATGAGACGCCTCCGTACCATCTGTGAATATCATTCACAACACACATTGATCATAAGCACCTGCTTCCAATCAAACTAGCCTCGGAATATTCACAACTTTAACCCTTTAATGGCCAAGCCAGACAAAACCAGCCGCTGCAGTATATGTATGATGTATGATTACTGTATTCTGCGGCTGTAGTAGTAGAAACATCCTAGAGCTGCAATCAGTCCTTCTTCACTTTTGCCCACTGTGTCTTGTCCTCAGCCAAAATCCTTAACTTCCTCAGGTCCATTCTTGACTTGAGTGTACCGAGTCCTGCTTTCTTGAGGTCACCTCGTAGCACGCTTAGCAGATTTATGCAATGATGTCCTCTCCTGGCTTTGTATTTGCTGGCTCTGAGTAGGGTGAATTCCAGGCTCTCTGCGCTGGTGACTGCCGCTGCAGTAGTTCTGAGGAATGTCCATTTGAAGGCGAAGACAATTTTTTTTAATTTATCACTGGAAAGAAGCCAGTTATTCCAGTGATAAATTTTCAAAAATTGTTTTATCTTGGCATTCAAAATGGACATACTGAGGAAAAATTAAAATTTTTGTGAAAAATCTTGACCATTAAAGGGTTAAATGTACATGTATGATTGTCTTTAGGCTTTAGGCATATAGAGGTTAAGCCTGACAGATATCTGATAAATTTTATATTTTTAGAGAAACTTAATTACAATGTTCATAAATACAAAATAAGAAAAATTTGTCTTAGTATTAGTCTTAGTAAAATTCAGGAGATATCATTAACCCTTTAACACTTGAATTTGTTCATGAAAATTTCAATTTTGTCATAGAAAATGTCTATTTGTAGACCAAGAGAAGACTATTTTGGAAAATTTACCACTGGAATGACTGGCTCAGTTATCGAGCCAGTCAATTCAGTGGTAAATTTTAAAGAGTTCTCTTGGTCTGCAAATGGACATTTCCCAAGAGCACTGCAGAAGCCGCTTTTGGCTGATATGGTTGAGTTGAATGTTGATTCACATTCATAATTAGTAATTACAACAGTGTGCCTTGGCCTGAAGATAACAAGAATAATAAGCCATGGGAATGAAGACAGTAACAAGAACAGATTTACATATTGATGGAAGAAAAAACATAATCATCTCTCCTTCATCCAGACACCTCCAATAATCTCAACCATTTACAACCACATTTTCAAACACAGCATAATAATATGCTTCCCAGAATCATTAAGCTAAAGCCATGTTCACCTGTGCTCTGAATATCGCCTCCGATTTCAACTTTCAGTATATGAAGTGATGCTCCATAATTTGGCTGTAGAAATATAAATATATATATATAGATATAATGACTTCTCTATAAATAGGATTCTAAGGTGATAAGTAGTGTGTAAAAATAAATTTCTTAATTTTCGACAAGCGTTCGCACATAAATGCGCTTCATCAGGTCAACAACAATTAACCTGATAATGGTCAAGCTGATCAAAAATGGACTATGCAGTGGTCATAGGATTGTTCATATGCAGGCCCAGAGAAGAGTATTTTTGACAATTTAACACTGGAATGACAGGTTCGGTAACCAAGCCAGTCATTTCAGTGATAAATTTTCAAAAATACTCTTCTCTCGGCCTGCAAATGGACACTGGCTAAGCACAAACTTGAATTGTATTTATCATTAACCAACGGCCTCTGTTGTGGTCATAAAAATATCCATTTGCAGGCCCACAGAAGGCAATTTACAAAAAAATAGTTTTATCATTTTCTTGAAAAATCTTGACCATTAAAGGGTTATTTGATTTAAGTAGCCCTTTGAAGCACTGTTGACACAGAAGGGTTAATACATATTAATGACACGAGTCAATCATGTTACTTGATGATGATGATGATGATGATGATGATGATGATGTACTATGTTCTGTGGCTGCATGAGCTAGAAAACATCCTTCAGCTGAAATCAGTCCTTCTTTGCCCACTGTTTCTTGACCTCAGTGACAGTCCTTAGCTCCCTCAGGTTCTTCTCGGTCATCAGTGTATCCATGGTCAAGTTTGACTCCTAACCATAGTTAGCTATAGCTAACTAGATTCCCAGTCGAACTTCAAATAGTTAACTAGCTAGTCAACTATAGTCACCCGAGCACCCGAGCTCGGTTCAGATAGTTAGTGTGATATTTGCATAAATTTCAAAATGGCGGACACCAATCGCTTGCCACGAATAAATGCATATAAAAGTGTAAATAATTCACTAAATAAGTTAGGTTTGATGAAATTATGCTTTCCCATTGTGTGTCAATGTTCGCAAGCCCCTATTCCTTCCCACTTTATTCCATATGGATGCTTTTTGATGTCTCAGCGGTAAAAAATAACCCATTTTCGTAGGTCATCAAAACAGACGAGAGTTATTGGAGACTGGTACCTGGCTCCAAATTTTTTGCAATAGTAATTCAATGGGGAACCGGGTACCAACGAACTATAGTTACCTATTTAGTGTCCGACTGGGCATACCAACTGCGCATATTCAGTAAACCAGCAAACTGACTATAGTTAGCGAGTTAAACTTGACCCAGTCAGGCTTCTTTCAGATTGGGTAAAGATTACAGAATGTCATATTTCGAACTTTGCATTCTATTGATTTTTGTTACATATAATTCTTACCATCTGAAAGCAACTATAAACTGTGCATGTTCATACAATAATTATTTACATACCGCCAGACACAGGTTCAATTTGCTAAATGTAATGGTCAATAGTCGCGTGTTTGCCAGTCAAGTGCAACATTTTAGGATTAGGTAATCGTAGCTGCATTTGACTGGCAGACAATAGTAAACTATGTAAGTTCGCGCATTGAATGTTACTGTATTCCATCGTCATTATCTTTTACTGTATCTGGCATCAAGAAAATACCTGTTCAATTTAAGAACAAATGCCATAATTTACCCACACCAACAGCAATGCAGATGTAAATGTGTATTTTAATGGCATATGCCTCAATTTAATCAATAGTTAGTATGTGGAGCACATGTTTGTCTAGCAAACCAGGCCACTTCTATCGTGGCCATTACATCATCTTTGACAATTCCTATTGAAGCCCCAATTTTTTTGACTCATCACATTACTCCAGTTTACATTCGGAAATTGCGATCTACAATTCAATCGAAAATCAATCGCTGTGTTTCAAAGCAAACCAGAAATGTAGTTGCAATGCAACCATGAAGATCGACTTTACGACCTTTCAATGAAATATGATGCTTGACTTAAAACATAAAATAAATAAAAAAGGTCTATGAATACACTTATCAATGACAATAAGTTTTGCCATTGTCAAACTGACCTTGACCTGCTGATGCCAAGGTGATTGTGTCATGCCGTCTCATTATAAGAAAGCCTGTGTCCCTGTATGCCTAACCAAACATGAGAAATAAACCCCTAAGTTGAGCTAAACGTAAAATGTATCTTTTCATAAAAACTATGTTTTAGCAACGGCACAGTGACCTTACCCTTTGACATTTTGCCGCTAAGGTACCAGGTGTAATTCCCACTCATGAAAGAAGCATGTGTCTAACTTTGGCTCCAGTATCATTAAGCAAACATGCAATATAAACAGTGAAGTTGAGATCAGTTTAACAAAATGTTACTGTTGAAAAAAATCTGTTATTCCCAACATGCCCAAGACCACAAGGATCTTTGATCTGTTGACCCCGAAGGACATTGTGTCACGCTCTCTCATCATAAGGAAGCATGTGTTTAAGTTTGGGTCCAGTATTACTAACCAAACATGAGATATGAACAACTAAGTTGAGCTAAATGCTAAATGTTAATGCTGAAAAAATAGTCATTTACCAATATCACAATAATATTCACCTTTGACCTTCTAGCCCAAAGTTAATTGTGGCATGCCCACTATTCTTCTTCTTCTTTTCGATCGTTGGTATCACACTTGGAGAGCCGTTCTCAAGATGAAATCTGTGGTCTTCTGCAGTTCTTCCACAGGCCCATACAGCTTTTCAAGAAAAGAGGTTGACAAAGGCCAGATCTCTTCTCTCAGCAGCTGATACATACTGCAACATTGAAGTATGTGCTCTGTGGTCTGTTCTGCTTCTCCACAAGGACAAGCGGGCGATGCCGTAAGGTGGAACCGCCTGTACATGTGTTGGTTTAGTCTGTTGTGTCCCGTTCTGAGATGAAAAATGGTCACTTGCTCTGGCCTCGAGAGATGATGGTAGGCATCTTCTGATTGAGGTGTTCTATAGAGTGACTTGATGATAGTCTTCATCTCTGTATGGGTAACCATGTTTTCTGTCTGATTCTCTTCTGCACCCACCTTTGCCATCTTGTCTGCTTCCTCATTTCCTTGGACTCCACAGTGTGAGGGGATCCACTGCAATGCTATCCGAAAGCATTTGATGGTTTGTAGTGCTTCTTCAAGTTGTGGCAGCTTACCTTTGGTGATAGCCTCAAGGACGGAGCAGGCATCAGATAAAAAGACAATCTGTGCAATACGGTCTGCTGTTCTGCTGATGGTATTAGCTGCATGAACCAGTGCTTCGACTTCAGCTCTGTAGTTTGTGCAGTGTTTGCCTGTCGGTATTGCAGCTGACTCATGTTGTCCGTTTGGATACTGTATGTGCAGAGTCCAGCACCTCCGCTCCTAATTGCATCTTTGGCTGATCCATCTGTGTAGATCCTTATCCATGTCTCCTGAAGGTACATTTCTTCCAGCATGGCTAGGGTCAGGGCTTTCTTGCTCACATCACTGTGTTCATCTTTGGTTTTTAGATGAGGTACTGTGGTGCGAATAGCTATGCCCTCTAGTTTGTTTTCCCAGGATGGAGGATCAAGTGTGTGGTTTGGGTCTTCTATTTGTGCTGGCAACATTTCTTGGTGTTTCCGTTGAAGTGCTTTTGTTTCTTTCACAAAACTTGATCTTTTAAGTCTTCCTGATGACAGCTGTGCTTGCCTGATCCTCATTGGGTGGTTGTTGAACGATTTGAACTTTGCAGCTTGGATCAGTGCTTTGCATTCCCTTCCTTTACTAAGTGGGGGGATGCCTGCTGTCTGCTCCATTTTTTCTATTGGTGTTGATCTCATTCCACCAGTGATGATGCGCAGTGCCTGGTTTTGTACTCTGTCGAGGTTCTGTTGATGAGATTTAGCTGCTGTCATCCATGAGCGGGATCCATACTCACGGTGTGGTAATACGGCACCTAGGTAGATGGTCTTGAGGATCCTTTCATTGGCACCCCACTTTGTTCCTGCCAGCTTCCTCATGATGTTTAGCTTTCTTCTGGCCTTTGCCTCTGCGTTCTGGATGTGCTCCTTCCATGTTAATCTTCTGTCATAGGTGACTCCCAGGTATGTCTGCTGGTCCTCATACTCGAGTGGAGTATCGCCCAGTGTCAGATTGCCAACCTTGGTTTTGATGAACAGTGAGAATAGCATGGCTGATGATTTTTCTTTGTTGATGGTAATACACCAGCGTTGGCCCAAGCTGTAATTCTGTCCACGGCGAGATGCATTCTGTACGTAGCAGTCATTGTGTACTCCTCGGTGCACCAGATTACGAGGTCATCTGCATAGAGGGCTGCTTGGATCCCATTGGGCAGCTCTGCTACAATGTCATTAATGAAGAGTATGAACAGAGTTGGTGATAATACTCCACCTTGTGGCACCCCTTGTCTCAGCAATACATTCTGTCCAGATTGTCCATCCACAAGCACCCTAGCTCTGCAATTGTGTAGGTATGACTTGGTCCATCGGAACATGTTGCCACCGATGCCTGTGCACCGGAGCTTTACGTGGAGGCCATCCTTCCACACCTTGTCAAATGCCTTCTGCAGATCGATAAAGGCAGCTAGCATCACCTTCTTGGCTTGAAAAGTGTCCTCTATGACCTGTGCAAGATGTGTTGTTTGATCTTCTGTGCTCCTGTATCTTCTGAAGCTGGCCTGCTCTGAAACTATAATGTTCTCCGACTCCAGGTACCACTGCAACCGCTGGTTGATGATGCGCTCCATGGTCTTGCATATGCAGCTTGTAAGACTGATAGGACGGTAGCTCAGCACTTTCGCCTTGTTCTTCCCTTTTTTCAGAATAGGGGTCATTCTGGCTTCCTTCCAGCACTGAGGAACCTCTCCATTTGTCCAACTGAGATTAAAACTGTCTAGCAACTTGCGGAGAGATGCATTACCAAGGTGTTGGATCATTTCATTCGTAATGCCATCTGGTCCGGGAGATTTCTTCTTCTTCAATTGGCGGATAGCCTTATCCAGTTCTGCTAAACTAATGTCAACTTTCATTGCATCATGAGTGTTGGTGTCTGTTCTTTCCTTTAGCTATTTTCTAACCTCTTTTTGACGCATTCGTGGTATAGAAATGTTGCTTTCTTTTGCATATGCCTTCGCAAAGGCATCTGCAGCCATCTTTCCTGTTTTTGTTTGTCCATCTTCTTCAAGAGTAATCTTCTCTCCCCCGACACCCTCATCATTCAGTGCTTTAGTCAGTCTCCATAGCTTTGTGGTGTCTCTCTCTAAATTAAACCCTGCCGTCTTTTCCCTCCAGCTTCTTCTTTTGGCCTCCAGCTTGGTCTTTAGATACCCGGCTTTAGTTTGTTGTAGCGCGAAGTGGTTTTCATGACAGGGATTACCCTCTGCATCTTCTCTCGCCTTGTCTAGTTTATCATGTGCTACTTGCAGTTCTGTTGTCCAGTAGGGGCGGTAGTTTTTCCTGAACCCTCGAGGAATCGCTTCGTTGGCAGCCTTGAGGATACTTGAATTAAATTCCTTGACCACATTGTTGATGTTTCTCCCTTCTACTGCTATATTTTGGGTAAGCTCATTGAAACGATGCCGAACAGACTCCAATTTGCCTTTTTGTAGTTCCACCTTGGATGTTGTGGTGAACTTGTCGAAATACTTCCAGAAAGAGAGAGAGAGGACTGGGCGGTGGTCGCTTCCACCAAACTGCGATCCGACCACTCTACTGAGGTTTCTGTGAATGTATTCTGTACAAAATTCCAAGTCCGGCGTTGTTGTCGAGTGCCACCGGCGCGAGTAGAAGGTTGACAAGTAAAAGGTTCTTTTCATCTTGTCATGCTTCAATATCTTCTCGTTTGTCAAGTGTTCTGTATCCCCAGCTCTGGGACTGGCTATTAAATCCTCCCGCAATGAGGAAGTGGCAGTCTGGGACCTGGATTGTGTCAAGTGAGAGATTCTTGTCATTAGGGAAGTAATAATTGACAATGTCAATCACAGAGTTGCTGGTTGTTACCTTGATCTTGATATATTCAGCCTCTTCCATAAAGGTTTTAATCTGGCTGGCGTTCACGCTGTTTCGGACCAAGGTGATCACCCCGCCATTCTTTCTTCCTTTTCGATCACACCGGAAAATCTGGTAACCTCTGATCTTAAGTGGTTTTCCTTCTTGCAGGTGTGTCTCTTGGATGCAGCGGATATCAATGTTGTTTTCGTACAGGAACTGTTCGAGCTCTGATTTCTTGTTTGTAACCCCTTCTGCGTTCCAATGCATGATGTTGAAACTGGGGTTCTCTTTGGGTTTGGTCTTCCCTTTCGGTTGGCCAGTAGCTCTCCATCCTCGTCCCCCGGCTCCACAAGACGAGTTGATGGGACCTCCAGTAGCTGAGGGTGGGATCCTTCGAGGCGTGGAGCCCGGCACTGCACCTGCCTGGCGGATCATCACAGGGCGAGCACCATTTCGGTTGATTCGATCTCCAAGTGTCATTTCATTAGCGTTGTGCATAATGCTCTGGTTAGCCCCTCCAAGTGTCTGGATTGACACCCAGTGGGTTACACCCCTGCACCACATTGAGGCCGAGCATATAGTCTTAAACAGGGGGCATGACCACTTATTATAAGGAAGTACGTATATAACTTTGGGTCCAGGAAGATTAAACAAACATGAGATATGAACTGCTAAGTTGAACCAAACAAAATATCAATGTTGAAAAAATCCCAGTTTTTACCAATGTCACAATAATCTCGACCTATGCCATTTTGACCCCAAAATCATTGTACGATGCCCTCCAATTATGGGGACGTATTTGTCAAAAGTTGAATTCAGCATACTTAACCAAAGATGAGATATGAACTGCTAAGTTGAGATAAATGCAAAATGTTAATATTACAAAAGCAAAAGTTTTACCAATGTCACAGTGACCTTGACCTTTTGACCACAATGTCATCATGTGATGCCCTCACATTATACAGAAGCATGTATCCAAGTTTGGGTCCAGCAATATTAAGCAAAGTTGAGATATGAATTGCTAAGTTGAGCCAAATGGAAAATGTTAATGTTGAAAAAACAAGGTTTTTGGCAAGGTCATAGTGACATTGACCTATTGACCCCAAGGTCCTTGTGCAGGGGTGAAAATCTGTGGCGAATGGCTGAACGTGTTCGTGTGGAGGTTACGCAAACATGATTTTAGGAGACTTATATACGTTCTCCATAAAATACCTATTTTCGTTCGCCATAAAAAAATTCAGCGCAGTAGGCTCTCGGTACTAAGTACACTTAGTATATTAATTGTTTTAATATGATAGACATAATAGTTACATGAAATAATTGATTGTGTCGTCAAAATATGTTCGGCAAAAGGCTTGTTGTTGTGGCAGACTTGCGGGTTATTGCGAGTCCCACAAGTCTGCCACAATAAAATGCGTAACCAGCTCTAAGGAATTTAGTAGATAGCTTGACCCTTCTTAGCTTGTAGGCTTTAAACTGACAATTTACTGGAAATGTGATTTACTGGAAATAAGAGTTACTACGCACCGATTTCTGTCGCTCCAAATTAATGAACGACTTAAATATCGGTAGTATTACTCTCGGAACCTTCCAGTAATAATATATTGGGTCATATAACCCATCAAAGTGGGCGCTAAGATATTGCTTTACTGTGTTTAAAAACGGCACAGTGACTATTTTTTTTGTTCCGCCATTATCCATCAATGTTGATCGTGAGAGTCGCACAGAGATTGGTTGAAATAAATCATGTGTTTAATTCATTAGGAATGACGAGTCACATGATCAAAATTTTACTACGATAGTAATTTTTCATTCATGCCTAATGACATCGGATGGCCTGCGACTCAATCATAAAATATGACTTCGCGTTATCGATTATTATTAACTATGACTGCGCGTTACCGGACAGCTGTACTAGAGCTGATAATGCAATCTACTGGCCATGGACAGATAGAAATAGCGCTAGAAAAATATTTCTTCCAAAAATAGCAAGTTGCCCAGGAGTGCAACCGATATACTAGACAGCGTATCTATCTCTACCATCAACTAGCATAGGTACTGGGATTGGGAAGGGAGACCTACAGTTATACCTACAGTCATGGGACCAACTGTCCCAAAAGGGTCTAAATTTAGAAATCAATTTTAAGGTGAGTTTTATTTGATTAAGTGAGCATATGGCGGGCAATTCAATCTCGTATATATACGAGATAGGCTTTCCCGCCATATTTTTCACTTTCCCCAAGCAAGCGTTAAGTTCATCATCATCATCATCATCATCATCATCATCATATTCTCGGGACATAAGCCACTAGAATATTGCGGTATTACACGCTATCGTATGCACAATATCATGCTCTATCTGGTACTCGCCATTCAAGTTCAATATTATTTATTTCATGATTTAGTACAGATTTACTGCTGACCGGGTAGCCTATATATTATTAGGTTACCAAAGGTTGCTATGGGTTGCCAAAGGTTACCATGGGTTACCTAAAATTTATTTTTGCATAACCTACCATGAGGTTGCCATATGTGCATTTGCGAGACCTACTTTAGGGTACGATAAAAAATGTAACTTTACACCCCTGTTGTGTCATGCCATGTTACTATAAGGAAGCATGTGTCCATGTTTGGGTCCAGTATAATTAACCAAAGATGTGATATAAATGGCTAAGTTGAGCTAAGCGGAAAATGATAATGTTGAAAAAACCCAATGTTTTTACCAAGGTCAGTGACTTTGACCGTTTGAGCACAATATCATTGTGGGATGTCGTGTCCTTATAAGGAAGCATGTGTCTAAGTTTGGCTTCAGTATGATTAACCAAACCCGAGATACAAACAGAAAAGTTGAGCTAAATGGAAAATGTTAATGTTGAAAAAAGCTAGGTTTTTTACTAAGTTACAATGACTTTGACCTTTTGACCCAAGGTCATTCTGAGATGCTAGGTCATTTAACGAAGCATATGCCCAAGCTTGAGTCCAGTATGATTAACCAAATCTGAGACATAAACAGAAAAGTAGAGCTAAATGTACATTGGACGACCACGACACCGCCATCACCGGACGACGTGCAGAGTATCGCAATAACTCGTTTTACAACCCATAATGCAGGAAGCCTTTATAGAGGAGCTTGGGTGTATCAAGTGAGCTTACCTTAAATAGGAAGTCAAGAATCTGGCTTCGCTGAATTTCTGGATAACTTATTAGTAACTTTGAGGTAGCCTAGAAACCAAGAATGAAAATATAAAATGTAATTGTTATGCATACACGTAGAACTGCATTAGGCTTTTAATGGTCATGATTGAATGTAAATGTAAATTATTTGACCACTGTTCTAGATTAGTATTAAATAAGATAGCTTCAGGCTAGGAAGATAAGGAGTGAGCTACTAAGGAGAGCTACTGGTCATTGGGTACCACAGATACAATACATAGCATAGGGTTAAGAAAATTGTATATAACTAAAATAAGCATTATATATATGGGGGTATATGTTTTTGTCCTATATATACACCTGTGCAAAAGTTAAGCACCACCCTATTTTTACACACATGCGAGGGTATATTCATGTGCTATGAAGAAAGCAATAGCATAAACATTTATGTACCCATCCATCTTAGTGCAAGAGGTAATAATGCAACTAGAGGAATGCTGATTATGATGGTGGGGAAACACTGTATGTTTTTGTTTGAACTTGAAAATGAGGCCTGAATATGGTTACGTTGACACAACTGACAACTATTGCCCTACAGTTGACACACGTGGCTAGATTGTCATTAATGGTGTCTGAAAACGAAGTTTAACATCTGTGCACGAGTTTGAGACTGTCATTATTAATACCGGGTATATCCACCTTGTGCCTGGATGACGGCCTGGACACGACGTCTCATGCTGGTCACCAACCGACTGATACGCCATTGTGGTATTCGTTGCCATTCAAGATGGAGTGCGTCTGTTAATTCCTGTAGGTTCTGCACAGGAGGATCCCTCCTTCTCACCATGTTTCCCAGAATGTCCCAGATATGCTCAATAGGGTTCATGTCAGGGCTCCTTGCTGGCCATGGTAGGGTTTCGATGGCATTCTGGTGGAGGTATTCATGCACAGCTCTAGCACGATGTGGTCGGGCGTTGTCATCCATGAATATAGGGTGGGTTCCAGGTGCATGATTTACAAAATGAGGGACCACAACTCTATCCAGTATGGAATCTTGATATCTTTGTCCATTTAGTGTTCCAGGTACAGTCAACAGATCCAGCTTACAATCAAATGAGATGCACCCCCATATCATAACGGAACCTCCACCAAATGGAACTTCTTCCATGATGTTACCTTGGTTGTACGCCGTGCGTCTGGACCTCCATACACGAGTTCGACCATCTGTGGCATGAAGCAGGAACCGACTTTCATCGGACCAGTGTACCCGTCTCCAGGATCTCATGTTCCAGTGTCTTCTTTCGTTGCACCACCTCAGACGCTCCTCTTTGTGGTGTGCAGTGGGGAGAGGACGTCTGACAGGTCTCCTAGCTTTCATGCCAGCAGCATACAGTCTCCTTTTGACGGTAGACATTGACACTCTATTGCGCGTTTCCCATTGCTGGCTGAGCACTCTGCTGTTGGTGAATGGAGATCTCCTAACAAGGCGTACTAGGGCTCGATCATCACGGGCAGTAGTCTTCTTCGGTCTTCCAGATCTAGGCCTGTCCTTCACCTCGTTAGTTTGCCCATGTTTTGCAATCAAACGACTGATTACAGTATGGTTAATGTTCAGCTGTCTGCCAATCTCTCTGCATGACATACCAGTGGTATGCATGCCTATGATTTGCCATTTCACACGATCACTTAACCTTCGTCTTGCCATAGCGGTTCACAATCAAGAGCTAATTCTCTCTGTACAAATAAACCACGGTCATGAACACAAAATTCCTAATCTTGTCGCCTAAATCTGTATGTAATGTTCTACACCTCAAACTGGACTTTTACATAACTGAACACGTGTGCTGTTTCCCGCCACGCACGGACATCAAGCGGCGTGAAGTCATGCATGCATGTGCATTTCGTACTTGGAATTATGTCAGCTAACGCGGGGACAAAAAGTATGGCAGCCTAGTTGTACCATCATGTTTCTACGTTCTATTGTTTTTGCTGGTGCTTAACTTTTGCACAGGTGTATATATATACATGTATATAGAAAACATATATATATATTCTGAAAATCTTGTTGCTGTAACTCTATGGGTAGTGTACAATCATCCTGCCAGGTTTCCTCAAATTTTCTCTCCAACTGTATGAGTTTCAACAAACTTTCCTGGATGTAGGGGAGGGACGGACATATTGAACAAGAGGCCAAAGGGCATGTGACACTCACCTGGACCGTTAAGCATTTGACCCATTTGCATTGGATAATTTTTGGAAAATCTAAGATGGCACCAAAAAATTCGGCCAATCAAAATTCTGAATAGAAGTCCTAGAGGCGTCCACCATAGGATCCTTCCAGCCAAATTTTAAAATCCACCAAGTGGTTTAGTAGACACGTTTTAAAGGATTTCTGCATAATTTTCGAAAAATCCAAGATACCTGCCAAAACAAACAATTTACAAATGAAAATTCTTGTTTGATATATTGAAGCCTACTGCAATAGGATTGTTCCACTCAAGTTTCGTTGAAATTGGGCCAGTGATTAAAGAGTAGTTAGCGCTTTAAATGGTTTGGGAAAATCTTCAGAAAATCCAAGATGGTCGCCAAAAAATAAACCAATCAAAATTCTGAATAGAAGCTCTAGAGTCTACCAAACTAGGATAACCCCAGTCAAATTTGGTTAAAATCTGCCAAGTTGTTAAGGACGGGATGCGTTTTGACCATTTCCAGTAAATTTTTCATAAAATCTAAGCTTTGGCCCCTAAAAATTGACCATGGAAAATTCTGAATACAGGTTCTGAAACCTATCATGATAGGGTACTTCTAACCTAATTTTCTTTAAATCTCAAATATCAAAGGAGGAGAAGCATTTTGACAATTTCCAGTAAATATTTCATAAAATCTAGGATTGTCACCCAAAAAATGTACTAATCAAAATTCTGAATATATGTTTCGGAGCCTACCACCATAGAATCATACCAGCCAAATTTGGTTGAAATCCACAAAGCCGTTAAGGAGCAGATGCGTTTTGACAATTTCCAGTAAATGTGTCATAAAATCTAAGATTTTCACCTCAAAACCCAACCAATCAAAATTCCGAAAAGACATTATAGAATCTACCATGATAGGGTACCTCTAGCCAAATTTTGTTGAAATATATCAAGCAGCTAAGGAGAAGTAGCATTTTGACAATTTCCGGTAAATCTTTCATAAAATCTCAGATTTTCACCCAAAAAACTGTCTAATCAAAATACTAAATAGAGGTGCTAGAGCCTACCACCATAGAATTTGCATATCCAGATTTGGCTGAAAAATATCAAGCAACTAAGTAGAATGTACTTAGTACTTTGACAATTTCTGGCAAATTTTTTCACAAAATCTTAGATTTTCAAACGAAAAATTAACCAATCAAAATTCTGTATAGAAGTCCTGGACGCTACCTCGATAGGTCCTCTAGCCAAATCTGGTTGAAATATGTCAAGCAACTAAGAAGTAGCGTTTTAATTTCTGGCTAATTTTTCATAAAATTGATGATTTTCACCCCAAAAAATTGACCAAATTTTAAATAGAAGTTATGGAGCATAACAACATAGGATCTTTCCAGCCAAATATGGTTGAAATCGGTCGAACCATTATGGAGAAGCGATTTGATGGACGGACAGATGGACGAATGGACGGCCAGGCCAGGTGAGCTATTAAAATAAAAGATCATACATTTGGGCCAATGCTTTTTACTTAGGGAAGGTGAATTTTCTGGATACCTGCCCTACAGGACAGGGAAGAAATATTAACGTCTAGCCCAGGGGTGTGTGGGTGGAGTTGGGGTAGGGCGTAACCATTTGCAAACCAAAAGAATATTTTTGAAAGTTTAACAGTGGAATGATAGGTTCTTCTTCTTTTGAGACAGTCATTCCAGTGATAAATCTTTAAAAATTCTCTTGATGTGGAAAAGCACATTTTTCAAGACGCAGAAGCTATATTAGGACAGTTTAATGCTTAAAGTGTTAAAGCTATTTGTCACCACCTTTGAACCCAGACATTGCCAGTAATCATATGCACTAATTAATCTTACTCCACCGCCACTGAGGCCACCAATTCCATCAAATCGTCTTCCAAGTCCAGCAGACTCATCGACTAGGTAAGTTTGTGAAGACACTGACACAACCGCAGCAGCTATAGAGAGGACTGTTATGATGAATGAAGACATCCTACAGCAAGAGACAACTGATACTCGTCCAAACTTCAGTGCTCAATCTGACAACAAAATAAAAGTCAGGTAATATTAAACGGTTCTTAAATTACTCAATCCAGCAAAAATGGTCTATATGCAGTGGTTTTGAGAGAGACAAGAGAAAGATGTTTTAACGAACATACAATTGAAATAAACGGAAAATTAATATTCGATTACGGTAGATCCCTGCTACACCATTATATCAGTACTGTTCATCAATCTCCCCCTAACAGATTCTTAAAATGGTAATATATAAATAAATAATTGAAGAAATTTCACCATTCTTCGCTCAATTGCTCAATTCTTCCTACCACATCCTCTCGCTATTTGATGTTTAAAAAATCTATCATTTCCGATGATATAAGATCGTTTTCTGAAGTAATTTACCTGAAATTGGCTGGAGAACGCACCCCCACCCACCCAAACCCCCCACCCACTCACCCTGTATAGTCACCACAATTCATTGACAAATCAGGTAATAATACAAAATTTTCTGAAGTACTTCAATTGAAAGCCGCTGGAAAATGCTCCCCCAATATAATCAATATAAATCCTTGAAAAATCAGACAATAATACACAAGTTTGATAGCACTGTTGTGCGCATACTGTTCATCAATCTTTCCCCTAAACTTGCTTACATGTCAAATTTTCCCCCAAAAATATTCCAAGCCCCTTTTTTCTACTTAGGACCCCAAAAGAAATGCTGTTCACGGCGCTTATGTTTTATGATTGTATGCTAATCCTGTCCTATATACTGTTCATCAATCTCTCCCACTAACAGATTTTTAAAATGGCAATATATAAATAAATAATTGAAGAAATTTCACCATTCTTCATTCAATTCTTCCTACCACATACTCTCACTATTTGATGTTTAAAAAATCCATCATTTCCGATGATATAAGATCATTTTCTGAAGTAATTTACCTGAATTGGCTGGAGAGCGCCACACCTACCCCCCCCCCCCACCCCCCCCCCCCCCCCACCCCCGTATAACCAACACAACTTATTGACGAATCAGGTAATAATACATGATTTTCTGAAGTAATTCAGTTGAAAGTCGCTAGAAAATGCTCCCCATATATAATCAATATAATTCCTTGAAAAATCAGACAATAATACACAAGTTTGATAGCGCTGTCGTGCGCATACTGTTCGTCAATCTCTCCCCTAAATTTGCTTAATTTTCAAATTTTTCCCCCCAAATATTCCAAGCCCCTTTTTTCTGCTTAGAACCCCAAAAGAAACCCTTTTCACAGCGCTTATGTTTTAAGATCATATGCTAATCCTGTCCTATATAATGTTCGTCAATTTCTCCCCTATTTAGGAAATCAGCTTTACACGCCATAACGAAAAAAACTACATAATTAAAATATAATTTTTTATAATTTAATTTTAAATAAGTAATGCATGTAAGATGCATGTTATGTGAAGCAAACTGAACAATTCTATTTCAAAATCTGGCAATAATGTTAGCGCTGAAAGATTGTCGGCAGCTAATACTGTTCATCAATCTCTCCCCTTGAATGTGTATTTAGCGTTCATTTTGAGTTTATTTGTAGCGAACGCAGTGAAGCCATCGCAAACAAAGTGAGCGTATATAGACAACATGTACGTATGCATAATAAGGGAACCCGGCTAAATAAACGAAATCACAGATTTCTTTTTTCACGAGAGAGTTGATACTTACCTCCCTAATACTCTTTGATATTGCTAAATATCGGCTTTCACTCGATAAACACTCAGATTAAAACAATTAGGTGCCACTACTGGGCAGGGAGTCAGCGGATGCCAGCCCCACCACCGCGCATGCGCAGACTAGCACTTCCTCTGACTAATTTATTGGCTGACACATGCAACTAACAAGAGCCTGAAGACCGAGCCTCTGTGGGGTGGAGAGGCCGGGTCCATATTAGGGAGGTAAGTATCAACTCTCTCGTGAAAAAAGAAATCCGTGATTTCGTTTATTTCACTTCAAGAGTATACTTACCTCCCTAATACTCTTTGAAATTGCCAGAATTCGACAGGGAATTCAGCGGGAGCGAGGCGAGGTCAAAAGACCAGCTCTTCCCTATGCGCTTTTCTGCGTTTAAGGCACTTAAACTTCTGAAACTGTGTGAAAACACAGTCAGGATTTGATAAACATTGGCTAACACAAACCGATGGATGAGAGATGACCGAACGTCATATGCGCGCCCCCCCCCCCCACCCCCCACCCCCCCACCCTCCTGGGAGGAAGACTCAAATGACCTCAATGTCCCATACGCTCTCTATGTACAAGTGCCATGTACTATAGGACAAGAGACGAAAAAGCTCCATTTTCGTATACTCTCAATAATGAACCACATAAAAACACATACCATCACCATTTTAATAACAAAGGGTCACGTGACAATACAATTAACAATGAACAACACATAAACAAGACTGACCTTGTTGAACTTGGCTGCTGACATCATCTTCCCAGTGGTGAAGGCTGATGCAGCCCCAAAAAGTGGTTGTTCCTATTAATTAATTGTGATATATACAAATAATGAGGAAGCCTCATCAAAAAAGTACACCTGATTATTTTTCCAAAATCGATAAGGCGAGAGGATTAGAGGTGTCACGGAGATAATGGTCTGTAAAACTTGACTCACAGTGCCACTGAGCAACTGACATAATGTCATCCACAGGGACCCCATTAAATAGGACAGTGGAAGTCACTATGCCCCTGACACTGTGAGCCTTGGCCATGTCAACTTGTTTACCGGTGGCGGATTTATGACAAAATTGAATACATTCTACAATCCACCTGGAAATGGTGTCCTTAGACGCCCTGCCATGGGGTTCAATATATCACAACCATAACACTGACTGGTCCGTCCGCCACCCCTGAGTACATTGTTTGTACTGGATCAGTGCTCAGACGGGACACCATGCTTTAGAATTAGGATCATATCCAGTTAAAGCTGGTAAAAAAATAGGTTGACCTGGATATTTCAAAGACTGATTCTTAGCCAAGAAATTAATCCTAGGTAGAAGCTTAAGGCCTTCCCCTGTAACCACGAAACGGTCTTCCTCCGCTGATAAGGCATACATTTCACTCCTACGCCCAGCCGAGGCCGCAGCAATTAAAAATACAGTTTTAAGAGTCAGCATTTTCATAGAAATGGAACTAAGTGGTTCAAAAGGCTTATCACCTAGTACCTGAAGCACTAGAGAAAAACTCCAAGATGGAATCACAGGGGATTCCTTGGTCTTAGATTGCCCATGCCTTTAATTAATACATTTAATGTACTTACTTCATCACTTCCCCTATTAGCCAAGCAAGGGATAACTGTCATTAAAGCTGATTTATAACTAGCAATAGAGTTATGCTTGAGGCTATAGGCATCATACAGGTGGCAGAGGAAATCAGCTACTACCTGAATAGATGAATCCATTGGATCAATACATCTTTTTGAGGACCATTCTGCAAATCTGTTGATTTTATGATTATATGCTCTGGAGGTTGACCCCCTCCTGGCTTTGGCCATAAACATGGCTGCTTGCTCAGAAAAGCCCTCCTTAATTCTAGATTCCTTGACAACATCCACGCAGTCAATCTGAACATTGATGGATTGTTGTGAAGGGCCTTGTCCTGGAAGATAATGTCGTCCATCAGAGGCAGAGGAACCGGATTGCAGACCAGAAGGTCCAGCAGATCCGTATACCATGATCAGCTTGGCCAATTTGGGGTGATCAGAAGCACTTGGCACTCCTCTTGTCTGATTTTCTGAAGAATTTTTGGAATCAGGATTGCTGGAGGGAATGCATATGCATACATTCCCACCCAGCTGATAGCTAACTCATCTGTTGCGAAAGCGCTTGGATCTGGAATCGGAGAGACATACGTCGTCATCTTCGCATTCTTCTTCGTTGCGAACAAATCGATGTTGGGTTTCCCCCAATGGTCGAACAGACGATCCGCCACACATTGATTTAGTTGCCATTCCGTCGGTAAAACACTCATCCTTTGGCTCAATGAGTCTGCTAGCAGATTTAACCTTCCCGGAATATGAACTGCTTTCAAGGTAATCCTGTGATCCAGGCACCAACAAAGCAGTCTCCATGTCATCATACAGAGACTGGGCGACTTCGTTCCGCCCTGGCAGTTTATATCACTACTGTTGAGTTGTCTGATCGAATAAGAACACTCTTGCCCTGAACTTTCTGTAAGAAATGTTCCAGGCTCAGGACTACTGCTCTTAACTCCAGTAGATTGATATGTTCCTTTGACTGTTCCAAATTCTAAAGCCCTGATATCGTGGATTCTTCCAGGCAAGCTCCCCACCCCTCCATCGATGCATCTGTATACACAGTTATTTGAGGGTGAGGAGGGGTTAGCATAACCCCCTCCAAGAGATTCTCTGTCTTCAACCACCATTGAAGGTGGTGAATTAGAGGCTCCAACACTGACACGTTTGAGTCCAGTGAACCTGTACTCTGGGTCCATTGTGTCATGAGAAATAACTGGATCAGCCATCTGCGTAAGGCCGCCTGAGGAATGACTGGGTCCAGAGAAACCATCAACCCCAGCATTCTCAGATAAACCCGTGCCAGGACATGACGACTGTTGCACACTGACTGTATTACTGAGATGAGTATCTGAACCCTCTCCTGAGTAGGATAAACATATCCTGTCTCTAGATCGAAGAACATTCCCAGGTAAACAAACTTCTGGGATGGAGTCAGCTCTGATTTTTGGAAATTGATTATCCAGCCTAAGTCTGTGAGAGTTTTCAAAACTATCTCCAGATTCGCCGATAAACTTTGCTGGGTGTGTGCTTTTAACAGCCAGTCGTCTATGTACGTGTGGACTGCTATGCTTCTCCTGCGGAGGTATGTTGTAATCGCAAGAACCACTCTAGTGAAAACCCGAGGAGCCGTGGAAATTCCGAAGGGTAACACCCTGAATTCCCACTGTCTGCCCTGGAATGCAAATCTCAGGAAGCAACGGAAACTCCTCGCTATGTGGATGTGGAAATAAGCATCCTTCTATTGAAGCTGTCCACATTCCCCTCTCCAACACCGACTTCACAGTCTCCATCTTGAAACTGGGTGTCTCTATGAACTTGTTCAAAGGCTTGAGGTTGAGAATTGGCCTCCACCCTCCGGTGTGTTTTGTCACTAAGAACACGGTTGAATAGAAGCCTGGACACTTTTGTGCTGGCTGAATTGCTCCTTTTTGTATGAGGGAGTTTATTTCCTCCTCTATACACAACCTTTGATCTGGATCTCTCGGAATTTGAGTCCAGATTGGCACCAGAGACAGTCGCGATGGTGGGCCTGTCATCCAATCGGGATGATACCCGACTGAAAGCCATCGCAAGACTAAACGGTCCTGAGTCAACCGTTCCCACTCTTGCTTGTGGCGGGCCAACCGGCCCCCCCACTGGACCACCTAGGGAGAGAGGTGGACATAAGGAGTGCAAGAGTGGCACTGTCTCCTTTGCCAGAAACACTGGAGTGGTTCTCACCGTGGTAACCGGCCCATCAGGCACGATTACCATGACCAGATCCTCGCGCGCCACGACCAGCACCGCGCGCACCCCGGTGCGAGGGTGGCTGCCTGCGCTTGAGGAGCCTGCGCCCCCCCACCCCCCTCACTGCTGGCCGAATCGCACGCGGCTGAGGCTGCGCTTGTGGCTGGCCTGACATGGCCAGCTCCACCTCGAACCTGCAGGGGATGGTACGCATGGGGTGCAGTGCAAACGCGCTCCCTACGGAGCACCTCAAACTGTTCACGCAGCGCCCTCTGGTTGTTGACCAGAGTGACCGTCTCCTGGAGGTGCTTACAACCCTCACCTCCAAAGAGATCAGGACCTGCCATAGGCGTACGCAGAAGCCTATTGTACAGGTCCTGGGACAGGCACAGGTTATCCAACTCAAACGTGCGCCTCGCCCGGACACTTCTGGTCACAGCCCGAGTCATACAATCCAGAGCCAGGTTGATACCATCCTGGATGGATCTCTGGACCGTGATCGGGCTCGGCTGGCGTGATGCGGATGCTGTCACTACCCCTTGCAGCAGCTGGGAGACGTGAGAAAGCGGCGCAATAGATGCTCTCCCACTCTCCTCCGCATCACGCAACGCGGGTATTGGCCGAACGCAGCGCGTTCGAACACAGCGCTCCCGTGTCAGAACGGGAGCCTGGCCGCGTATCTTCACCTAAAGCCCCGCGGTCATCAACACTGGGCTTAGATACCACACCGTACCTCTGATACTCCACGGGTACGATGCGGCAGCGCCTTGCAACCTTGCGAGGGGCCTTCGCGAGACGTCCATTCGCCTTGATGGATGTCTCTGCCGCTGAGAACATATCAACGATATGCTCTGCTAGTGGCAGAGATGGCATGGTGCTAACAGTCGACTTACCACCTAACCACCGCCGGTCGTCTCGCTGGCTAGCCGACTGTTCCACGGGCAGGTCTGGCCTGACGCTTATCAGCCATTGACAAGCGTCTGACCAATCCTCCTCCGTGGCTAACTGCAAAAAGCACTACCAGACGAGGGCCTTCGTCTTCCTCCTGAGCAAACGCAGTCGAACTTGAAGTTGGATAGCCTGACACTTCTGGCAAGCCAGAGAAAGCATGTGGGCCCGAAAGAGCAGGCATGTTAATCTGACTGGCTTGTCCAGGAGCAGGCGCCATGGTAGAGCGTGGGGCGGTTACCACCACACCACGGCCCCGGCCAGAACCAGCAATACTCTCGGCAAGCCGAGGTATGCGGAACAACTGGTCGTCAGATCCAACCAGGGCCACCTTCTGAGCCGTGAATTCTACTCCTCCGTGAGTAGAACCGTGGACAATGTCGCCTGTATTCCCCGCGAGGGGTGCACAGACGTCAAAATCCATGGCCACGGCATCAGAAGGGGAATCCAGCAGATAATCCTCTTCTTCCTGGCCAGAAAGATTAGACTGCGGGTCAGCAAAGAGAGCTAACCCGGACTGGCCAGGAAAGGTGCCATAGGAGGTACTGGCACCTGCGGCGTGCGGATACCCCTGGGCTGATAAGCAGCCAGTAGGTTCCAGCGACAACCGTCCACGGACGACCGGCGCGGCAAGCCTGCTGCCAATGTCGTGGAACGCCCCCTCTAATGGGGCCACCTCTGAATCGTCGAAAACTGGTAACAGCCTAAGGAATCTAGATTCAGAGGCGGGGATTATCTGCTCCGAAGCAGACGAAGAGGACAACAAAGGATTTGATCCAGGAAGCATGCTACGGAGCAACTCTGGAACCAAATCCTTTATTGTCCTCTTCATCTCTCCCAACATCTCACTACGGAAGGCCTCCATGTCCACTGAGGACGAGGCCTTCCTCTTACCCTTTTTACCTGCTACCTCTCGTTTCATCTTCCTCTCCTCCTCCCCGACCTTATCCAGCACCTGTAAAGATAAGAACTCATTCATTAGTTCGCCCCCCCCCACTGCTTGCATACATCACACTTAAGTAATGGTCCACAAGGACTACATTGGAAGCACAGGTGAGGGATGAACTTCTCCTTTAAGAAGCGACCACAGGACGGCCAACAAGGTCTCTGAAACAGGGCAGAAGACGAGGACAATGAGTATTTTAGTTACGGTTAGAAACTCAAAACCAAAATAAAAGAGAGGAAGAAATGATCATAAAGATCACTTATCAATATGAGAAACCAGCGTTGGACAAAACTTTAAATGTTAATAAAGTGCAAGGCTGATTATGACGTCATAATTTCAAGAAAGAAATTAAATCGATCCGAAACAAACATCCAGGTGTAAGGACGAATTGTATTCATATCCAGAACATCTAACTAGGAAGGATAGATATTCAGGCTACACAAACATCAGATACACAATGATAATACTGGCAAAAGTTTACATAATTATTATCACCTCATATCATTAACTAGAATACCTGATTCTTTGTATAGACAAACCATCCAATCTGATGAACTGGAACACTCCACCAAGACTATGACCTCTTAACTCTCTCCACCTTAGGGGGAAAAGGAATTGGATCAAGAGGGCAAAGTGAGAAGACCTTCTTACGAGGCCTCCGATTCACTGGACATAGACTTTTTGGTTAGATAACCTAACAGTATTAGTAGGAAATGGAATCTCGATGGAGAGAAACAAACCCTCTGTTGATGTAATGTCCCATACATATCCAGACAGATACCTGTGGACATAAACACAAAGAGAGATTAGCATTATATAGCGCCATGTTGAAATAAAACAACTATACTAGGCGCTTATCACGATAAACGCGAGTCCCGGAAACACATTACACCGGGAAAACTCGCTAAAATATAATAGAAGTCACCTGATGGATAGATTCTGGGCCCTCCTCCGGCGAAGTAATCCTATCTGCCATCTCTACAGGTGTTCTAGACTTCTAGTAATAGCTTAAAAAGACTTGAAAAGACTTGGAAAAGCTTTGAGCACAAAAGCATGTGTACACCCTCTGCCAATAAATTAGCAAGGAGAAAGTGCTAGTCAGCGCATGCGCGGTGGTGGGGCTGGCATCCGCCGGACTGCCCTCTGACTCCCTTCCCAGTAGGGGCACCTAACTGTTTTAATCTGAGTGTTTATTGAGTGAAAGCAGATATTTAGCAATATCAGAGTATTAGGGCAGTAAGTATACTCTTGAAGTGAAAATATATATACTATGCGACTGAGAAAGCTTCGTTTCCGGTCGCGACCTTTTTTGGTTCCGGTTTCGGCTTATGATAAAGCTTTTGTGGTTTCTTCACGGGCCCCCGTTGCATTATGGGATTTGGCTCTTCATTATGCGTATGTTCCTCTCGTTGTTTTAGGTCAACCTACTGCACATTTTCAATGTCCAAAATTTGTGTGATATTGTTATCACGAAATAGCGCACATTTACTTTAGAATGTAAAGCGATAAAATGGTCTGACGTAGACCAGATAAAAGCTTTATTTATTTCTATTTATGCATCTGTAAATGCAATATGCAATATGATGTTTGGTTGACTGCCTCGTATTATTTTTAACACTCATGGCCGCAGAAAGTTGTTGGTATCAATGTTGTATGTATTTAGCGAAGATAGCAGCAAATTTAAGGCCCAGTACCACGCCATTCGCACCCGGATGGAATGTACATTCATGTATTTACTCGCAGACATGCATTAATTCCCAGTTTTTTGTAGCTTATGTCTGGATAAACGCGATTTAAAAGTTCTAGTGGACGATATTTCATTATGACGTCATAGTTACTATGAACTTGTTTGTATTTCCCCCAAATAGCGAGGAGCACCTCGATACATCGGTACAAATTTTATAATGTTATTGGACTGCTGCAACTATTTAACAGTGTAGGTCCCGGTAATAGATGCAAGAATGCTGGCAGATATCACTGACAATCAGCATACACATTGTTATGAATATTGTGGACTTAATTTACCAGAATGCCCTCCACGCATGACGAAAAATTTGCTTCAAAATACAAAGATCGGCATACGTATTTAGGACATTTCAACCATATACAAATTTGTCCTATTTATTTAATCATCATCATCATTTTACGAGGCATAAACCATTGGCTTGTTATTGCCTCGGTGTTTTTGTTGTAGTATGGCTTGTTCAATCCTTGTTCCTTCCTTGAAGTCGACTTCCAGTTTGTTCTTGAACGATTGGACTGTTGTTGCTTAATTAAGTCTCCTCAAAACCATTTGGTTCAACACTTTGACCATTACCACTCTGCTGTCAATATTCCATCCTTTGCTGTGTCAATAACAAAGAAAATGGTTTACATTTTGCAACAATTTTGTTGATGATGTTGCTGTTGAATCCTCCAGCAAATTTGCTGCAAAATGAACACAGATCACCTTTTAATTTAATTTGAAATGTAAAATTCTGAACTCAGATTGGCAAGGGTTGACATTGATTGGTAGAAATACTGTGGTGCAGATGGGTGTTCCCCGCATCAGCTGTGGTATGCCGCCTACACTCATGGTTACACCCTGCTGTGTCTAGCATTTGTTTGCATGCTGACTTGTGGAGGCAGTGGTTTGTCTTATTGCTGTTGTTTTCATTTTCTGCGTTCATCGCTATCCGAGTCTCCTCCTCTATGTTTGCCTTGTGTCTCTGCATGCAACCACAAAGTGCAGATGTGGAAGCAGAGATGTATCTACTAGTAATTGGAATCGCTACCGAGCATGTTCATGTCTATACACAGGCTACTCCTAGCTCAGTCAACTTTATTTGCGGAATTGCAGTACATGACTTAGTGATGGGCTGGTATATGTATGGCCTGTTCAGTCAAATTTGAATGTTCTTTCTTTGAAGTAGATATCTAGTTTGTTCTTGAATGATTCGACTGTTGTTGCTTCGGCTATTGTACCTGGCAGCGAATTCCACTGTGGTACCACTCTATTGGTGAAAAGGTGCTTGCGAATATCTTTATTGCTGCGTGTTATGTTGAGCTTAAACCTATGACCTCTGCTCTGTGTAATACTGGATGGTTCGAAGAAGTAGGCCTTATCAATGTTATATAGATCCCTGATGAGCTTGAATGTTTCAATTAGATCTCCTCGAAACCGTCTATATTTCAGTGGCATTAAATTTAGGGCTTCAAGTCTTTCCATGTAGCTATACTCTCTGATTTACGGGACAAGTTTTATTGCTCGTCGTTGAACTCTTTCTAATAGCTGTGATTGCCTTTTCAATTTTGGCGACCATGCCGAGTTGCAGTATTCGAGAATAGGTCTCACGAGAGACGTGTACAAGAGCGTGAAAGTAGATGGGTCAATGCTGGTAAAGGTTCTCTTAATTAGTCCCATTGTGCTGTTAGCCTTGTAGATGATCTTAACTATATATGTTTACTTACAGGTCCTCTTCTGACTGTAGGGTTACATACCCTCTTCTGTCAGCTCTGGGTCTTCTACTATATTTGCTATATCGCATGCGCTTTGAGTTGTGAGTGTCATGCTTATGTTAAATCTGATTGGTTGGTCCTTCCAGTATTTGTCCAGTCTACGTTCAAATACTTGGGTGGTACTGGCACTGATAACTGCTTCACGGAATTCATTCCAAATGTCTACAACTCTGTTAGTGAAGAAGTTTTTGCCGATGTTCAGTCTTGTACGCTTTTTGAAGATTTTCATGGAATGTCCTCTGGTTGTACTGTCGGTGACTAATGGGATGCTTAGGCGCAGTGCCTCTGTGTCATAGTTGTTGGTTAATATCTTGTGGAGTTCGATCATGTCTCCTCTTAGTCGACGATATGCAACTGTTGGCAGGTTTATCAGTTTAAGTCTTTCTTCGTATGTGTGTTCTTGTAGACCAGGTACAAGTCTTGTCGCCCTCGGCTGGACATTTTCCAAAGCTATAATTTGTCTTCTGAGGTATGGGCTCCATATTTGGTTAGCATATTCGAGGTGGGGATGCACAAGTGCTGTATATACTATTCTGAAGCTGGCTAAGTAGAGATATTCCATTGATCTTCTAATGAGTCCCATCATGGAATTGGCTTTGTTAATTTTCTCGTTGATATGGGAATCAAATGTTAATTTGTCATCAATGGTGACTCCTATGTCCTTTTCCTTTGTGGTACATTCCATAGCCTGGCTACTCTCTCGGAGTTTGTATTTCTGCTCGTCTAGTTCGGATTTGCCAATTCTCATCGTTTTACATTTGTCCGGATGGAAGCGTAGTAACCATGTGTCGGCCCATTCCTGAATGTTGTATATATCTTGTATGCAGTCTTCTTCGGTGGTTATTGATCTGAAGGCTTTGGTGTCATCGGCGAATAGGTATGTATCTGTGTTGGAACTAGTTATGTCTGGGAGGTCATTTATGTAGATCACAAATAACAGTGGTCCTAGAACTGATCCTTGGGGTAGCCCGCTTGTGACATCTTTCCAGTCAGACTTTTTTCCATTAATTAATACTCGTTGTTTTTTGTTGCTAAGGAACTCCTGGATCCAGTTGTAGTACACGGGGCCTATATTGTATGCTTTGAGCTTATGGACTGCGGTGTGGCACTTTGGCAAAGTCTTTCATGAAGTCGCAGAAGATAATGTCAATACATCCACCATTGTCTAGAATCTCTGTCCATTTCTCTAGTACGTGGAGTAGCTGTAACACTGTGGATCGGCCATTTATGAAGCCATACTGCTGACTGCTGAAAAGCTTGTGGTCTTTCATGTGCTGCATGATCCTTTTTCTAACAAGGGTTTCAAGTATCTTACATAAAATGCACGTTAGACTTATTGGTCGGTAGTTATTTAGATTCTTATGTTTTCCATTCTGATGGGAGTTTTCTGGAGGTGATAGATATCTGGAATATATGCTGTAGCGGGAGACTTAGTGTATGACTGAGCTCTTTGAGGATGTGCAGGTGTAGTTGGTCAGGCCGGGTGACTTTGATATGTCAAGCTGGTTCAGTTGATTCTCAACCTCTTCTCTGGATATGATAAATTTGTTTAAACATGTTGATGTCACTGGTTCAATGTTTGGTAAGTCTCCTTCAGGTTCTGAAGTGAAAACTGAAGTGAAGAAGCTACCTAAAACCTCTGCCTTCTCTTCGTCGGACTCAGTGGTGGTTGTTTGACTGGAATCTTTATACAGGTTGTAGACACTGATTTTAGTTTTTGTTTTGGATCCGATGTAGTTCCAGAATTTTTTTGGGGTTCTGCTTAATCTGTGATATTATGTCTTTTTCATGTAGTTTGATCAGTTTGCGAGTGAGTGTGCGCACCTGGTTTCTGACTCTACAATATTCTGAGTAGGTTTTCTCGTCTCTAGTTTTCAGGTACTTTGTCCATAATCTTTGTTTCCTTTTTATTTTGGCAAGCGATTTTCTGTTTAATCTTATTTTTTGTGTTCTTTTGCTTTCAAAGATTTTGAATGTCGTTTGGGCACACAAACTTCAAGAGCATTATTGACAGTATTAGTGAAAAATTTCCATTGCTCATCAACATCTGGGCCACACTGCTTTATGGAGTTAAGCCAATCAAAAGTTAGCATTGTGTTCAGTTGTTTGTAGTTGCCTTTGTTATAGCTGTATCGCGGTTGTTGATCAGTAATTTCATGAATTTTGATAAAAAAGTTAAAGGAGATGACTGAGTGGTTGCTTTTTCCTACTGGTGCTTCTATACAAATATTGTCCACCATCCCTTCTTCATTACTGAATATTAAGTCAATGCAGCTTGGCTGATCTGATCCACGTCTGCGTGTTGGAGTTGGAACAGATAGCTGTCCCTTACCGTCTCGATGAATTTAAATTCCGTATCATCTGTGCCAGAGTTGGTTGAGCAGTTAACCCAGTCAATACCCGGTAGGTTGAAATCTTCAACTAGAAGCGTGTATGGAAGATGTTTATCTCTTGACTCGCGAAACATGGTTAACATCTTATTAAAGTTCTCTTCTGGGCTACTGGGGCTAATGTAAATGGATCCAATCAGTATCTTCTCATCATTTTCACATTTTACTTCGCCTTTTCATATACCTCTCCTAGGCTTGTTAGACTGAATGGTATGTCACTTCTCATGTGTAGGAGCATGCCTCTTCCAGGTGAATCATTATTCATGTTCAATGGGACTACCTCATATCCTTCCAGATTGTATTCTGCAAGTTGAAGATTCCTGGTGAAGTGTTTCGGTTTAGCTTCGGAAATACATATTATAGATGGTTGTCTGGTGTATGTGTTGATACAGGTTTTTAATTCCAGTAACTTAACCCTGACTGGGTGAGAGTATCTGCATTGGTGAATATTACACTGAGTTGGTTGTTGCTGTCTTTTTCTTTGCATGGTGGTGATTTGTACTTTATACTGGTTGCCCCCCCCCCCCCCCCGATACTTGTCAGTGGGAACATAATTACGAGTGTTATTTAAACTATTTACAATATCACTATTTACAGGATGGAGTTCTTGTTTGCCTAATGTTTGTTTGTTTGAGTATCCACGCTCGGTTCTCTCGGCTGTTTGTTTCGCAACTTTTTGATCTTTCTCTCCCATGGCAGTCCCCTGATGACATATAAAAAATTACCAGTGGTGTCATTAGCCTGTGGATCTTTCACTTCTGTTCTTAGTTCCTTCTCGTGTTCACGTTGCTCAACAGTCATGTCATGTTTTACGCTATACGATTTATACGGCTCAGGTGCATCTCTTAATTTAAACAGGCTCAAGATTCATGATTCTGGGCTTGATCGCTTCGGTTACCGTGATTAGTAGTGGTCTTGGTCGTACATTCTCTACTCTATCTGCTGCCTCCTTGTGTTCCTTTCGTCCTATTCGTTTTATAATGACTATGTCTTCAGGACTCAGGTCAACGTCTATGTGGCTGCACATATTAGTTATCATGCTGGAGTCATGCTTAATTACATCAACCCGTAGGATGGCACCAGACTCAGCTACTCCAAAAAATAAGATGTTGTTTTTTCGTTCTACATGATCCTGCCCTTCTTTTGTCACTAGATTCACTATTTTTGTTGTACTACCACTTTGGATGGGTATAGTTATCATGTTGTCATTTGTATTGTTACAGATTTTTGGTTGTTCAGCTACTTTAGCTTCCAAAAGGCTTAGTCTTTCCCCTTGGGTGTCTATCTGATCAATCCTTTTTGATAAAAAGCTATGGTATTGCCTGGATGTTGTCCTGGATCTTACTGGTAGCTGGGTTTCCATATATCTTTGTGTCGTCTGCAAATACAAGGACACTTCCTTGTGGCACGCCACTTGTCACCTCTATCCAGCCTGATGTTGCATCATTGATTCTTACTCTCTGTCTTCTGTTACATACGTAGCTTCCTATCCATCTTACTAAATTGTCAGCAATACCATAGCTTCTAAGTTTTGTTTGGAATCTTTGGTGTGGCAATAAATGGTGTCTGCGTTCGCTTATAGGCAACGACTATTTTCATATTATTTAATATGTGAGTAGGGTAAGTGTATGTTTTAGCACAGGCCTTTGAATTTTCGTCCATCCATCCCTCTACCACAGATTCCCCCTACTATATATATAAATATACACAAGGTGTGAAACCTTCATCTGTGGGCACCATTGTCAGGAAGCTGATTGGTTGGTTTGTTGTCAATATCCGCTGACATCACGTTTCTGACCACAAACCACTACAAACCAACCAATCAGCTTTCTGACAATGATGCCCACAGATGAAAGTTTCATACCTTGTGTTTATTATATATAGTAGGAGGGATATGTGGTAGAGGGATGGATGGACGAAAATTCAAAGGCCTGTGGTTTTAGTCAAGTATCTCAATATAATTTGATTGGCTTTAAAATGTCGTGGAATCTCTCCCCTATTCCTTCATATGGGGGGGGGGGGGAAATAGATGATATAGCGCACGTGAGAACGTCAAAAGTGCGTCCCTTCGAAATCACATGACCCTCGAAAACGCCTTAATATTAATGGACGATACATTACGAAAACTGGTATTTTCGGTTTATTCCTGTTATAGTTTCACTGATTTCTTCGAGTGTCGATAAAAAATGAAGAAGTATGGATCGCCTACGTAAATTAATTGTTGCAGACACTGAAAGAACATTTAATTTTATTTACTTCATGAAACAGATTTCTTGGGAAACTGAATAGATTTTCTTGTTGTTTTGTATATTTCTCCCATCATCATCATCATCATTTTACGAGGCGTAAGCCATGGCTTGTTATTGCTTCAGTGCTTTTTGTTGTAGTATGGCTTGCTCAGACCAATTCAAAAGTTGTTTCTTGGATATCTAATTTGCTCTTGAATGACTTGTCTGTTGTTGATTAATTAAGTCTCCTCGAAACTGATAAATTTGAAAGTTTAACTCTTACCACTCCGATGTCAATATATTCTATCTTTTGCTGTGTAATTAACAAAGAAGCTGTTGTACATTGCTCAACAGTTTGGTTGATGCTGTTAATGTCTATGACAACAACATCATCCACCAAAGTTACCGAAAAAATAAACACCAGATCATCTTTTAATTTAATATGAAAATTTAAAATCCTGACATCGGAGCAGCAAGGGTTAACACTGATTTGCGGAAATTCTGTGGTGCAGATGGGTGTTCCCCGCATTAGCTGCAGTGTGTCTCCTACACTCATGGTTACACCCTGCTGCGCCTCGCATTTGATTTCACGCTGACTTGTGGAGGCTGTGGTTGGTCTTATTGCTGTTGTTTTAATTATCTGTGTTTGTCGCTATCCGAATATCCTTCTCTACACTAGTGTCTCTTCATGCTAACACAACATGCGGACGTGGAAGCAGAGACTTATCCACTAATAATTGAAATCGCTACAGAGCATGTTTTTGTCGATGCACAGCTTACTCCAGGATAAGTCAATTGTATTGGAAGAAATTCAGTATGACTTTGTGTTGGGCTGGTATATGTATGCCTGTTCAGTCGAATTCAAATGTTCTTTCTTTGAAGTAGATATCTAGTTTGTTCTTGAATAATTCAGGTGTTGTTGCTTCGAGTAATGTAGCTGGCAGTTGATTCCACTGTGGTACCACTCTGTTAGTGAAAAAGTGCTTGCGAATATTTTTGTTGCTGTGCTTTATGTTGAGCTTGAACCTATATTCCCTCTGGTCTGTGTAATATTGGATGGTTCGAAAAAGTAGTCCTTATCAATATTATATAGATCCTTGATGAGCTTGAATGTTTCAATTAAATCTCCTCGGAATCGTCTATATTTTAGTGACATTAGATTTAGTGCTTCAAGTCATTCCGTGCAGCTATAAGCTTTGATTTGCGGGACAAATTTTGTTGCTCGCCGTTGAACTCTTTCTAATAGCTGTGATTGCCATTTCAGTCTTAGTGACCATGCCGAGTTGCAGTTATGTAGCCTCATATAGTTCATGGACGAAAGGAGTGTCCTATGTACGATAGAGGAATGGAACAACAATATCACAGGATCTTCTAAGTAGTTCAGAAAACTCTGCAAATCCTACACATAAATTTACCAAATTAATCAAAGGCCAAAAAACATGTCTAAACCAGCAACTTGACGAATGTGAGGCAAAAATAATATTCTTTGGCTCTTTCACCAGAGCTAATCAGGATCAAGATCTATGTGTCCATATTCTCGGATTCACAATTCTCTAACATAGCTGATGCACTGTGTCTCGATGTGTAGATACTGAGTTCTGCGTCAAACTTGTACATAATCTCTTGCTGCTTCCAATGTCGAATGCTTTTACTGAGGGAGCACTAACTATTGATTCAAGTAGGCTGTTCTGCAATCCGTATACAGAAACTGTTCTGTCTCAGTCTAGACCTTGCTCTTATTTTGAAGATTTTCAAGTGATGCCCCCTTATTGTTGACTACATGAGTTGGATCTCTGTACCAACATCTCCGTCATACAGTCCCTGCAGCATCTTAAAGTCCTCTATCATATCACCTCTCAGTCTATGGTAAGCTAATGTTGGTAGCCTCAGTTTCTCCAGACGCTCTTCATAGCAAAGGTCCTTTAACTCTGGTATCAGCTGTGTGACTCTTCTTTGGACATTTGCCACTGTATCAATGTCTTTCTTTCACAATGGATGCCACACTGCATTAGCATGTTCGAGTTGGAGTCTATCCAGTGCCTTGTACAGCCATAAGAAATTGTCCATGTCTATAGGCACACGAATGTCCTCCAGATCAGCCCCATCATTTTTTGTTACCTTGTTGACCTTCTCACTTATGTGATCATTGAATGAGAGACAGCCATCCACTGTGACACCATGTATTTCTCTTTGTTGATCTTAAACAGTCTGTGCTTGGACCTTACATCACTCTCACCTCTCATAAAGTAACGTCTCATCTCATCTCCCTCTCTACACAACTGTCATTACTTTACATTTCTCAGGGTGAACCCATAGCAACCACTTGTCGGACCAGTTCTGTAGCTTAAACAGATCTCCTTGCAGAACAGTCTGGTCCTCCTCACTTTTGATCAGACGTGAGATCTTTGTATCATCATGGTACATATAAGCTTCTGATGTCAGCGTCTCTGGGAGGTCATTTATGTACAAGACAAAGAAGACTGGTCCTAGCATACTGCCCTAGGGAATCCCGTTGATAGCCTTATTCCATTCTGATGTGGAGTTATTGACTATAGCTCTCTGTGATCTGTCTGATAAGAAAGCTCTGATCTATTGATGGGCGTGTACTGTTATACAATATCTCAGTAGCTTACTGAGGAGATGCTCGTGAGGTACTGTGTCGAATGCTTTCGTGAAATCAAGTTATATAACAGCTATGCTGCTGCCTTCCTCTAATTTGTGTGTCCATCCATCTAGCACCTTCAACAACTGCAGTGACATGGATTATATTCTTATACTTATACGTATCTCATACTACCTTTAATAGGCTTTAAGTCTGTAGGTAGCTCCTAATTATGACATAATTAGGTTTTGTAAGTAGGCACTGATCTAAACATTTTTTATTGCACGAAAATACACAATGGGATCAGGTACAAGTTCTTCCAACTTATATAATCCCTCTCACAAGTAGACACTGTTTACAGCACAATATTTTTTTATGTATATGCTCTTTAATATACCAGAAATTAGTCCATAATTTGTCTAGTCTGTTTTTAAAACAATTTAGATTAGGCACATTTATTACATATTCTGATAAGTTATTCCAACCGTTAATAATATGATTTGAGAAAAAGTGTTGCCTTATTGATTTATTTGGTTTTTTTCTTTTTCAACTTATGATTATGACCCTGTGTATTGGAATTTTGATCTGATTCGAGATACTGACATTGGATATTGCAAGACTTGTGAAGATGATTATAAGTTTCTATCATAACCCCTCTCGAATGGTGTTAATACAGAGATGGAAGATTTTAAAATTGAAGTCTGTGTAAATAGGTATGGTCTTTTAGTGCAGGTGCCATTCTCATGGCTCTACGCTGTACAGCTTCTAGTATAGCACAATCCTTATTGATAAGGGTAACCAGACACTATTACCGTATTCCAGGATGAGTCTAACAAGTGATGTATACAGTCTAACAAGAGTTGTTAAATGAAACTCATCCTTCAAACTGGAGATGGGATCAAACTATCAATGTAACAACATGTGTGCTCGATTTCAGGACTGCCACAATTATGCTACTACAGCGGTTCTCTGAATAGCGGAGGAGATTATGATATCATCATCATCATCAGCAGCAGCAGCAGCAGCAGCAGCAGCAGCAGCAGCAGCAGCAGCAGCAGCAACAGCAGATGGCTATGCTGGATTTGACATATCAATATCCAAACCGTGAAAGGTACACAATTCATCCTGAAAAATCAGTGATTATCAAATTAAGATATCTCAGAGACAAATTCCATTAACTCCCTCCTGTACTCTTGAGAACAATATTGTGACAGTCCCCCACAATGACCACTCATCTTGGTCTAATCGACACTGACATAACAAAGTCTGCATGAACAGACCATCACAAAGTCTTACTGTATTTCCACTTAAACAGTTAACTGATCTTGGAGTAGCCTGTGTATAGGCAAGAACATGCTCTGTAGCAAATTGCAATTACTGGTTGATCGGTCTCTGCTTTCCATATCCTCAAGAGACACTAGCGTAGAGGTGACTCGGAAAACGATAAACACAGGAAAATGCAACAACAGCAATAAGAACAACTATGGCCTCAACAAGTCAACGTGTAGCCAAATGCTAGGTGCAGCCGGGTTTAACCATGAGTGTAGACATCATACCACAGCTAATGCGGGGGACCATCCATCTGCACAACAGCATTTCCACAACACAGAGCTAAAGTATTACATCTAATGTCACTGAATGATTGACAGGTTCGAGAATCCATTAAGCAATAACAGTCATATCATTCAAGAACAAACCAGATATCTGCTTCAAAGAAAGAACTTTTGAATGGGACTGAGCAAGCCATAATATACCCAAAACACTGAGGCAATAACAAGCCAATGGTGTATGCCTTGCAAAATGATGATGATAATGATGATGATGATGATGATGATGATGATGATGAGACAAAGTTAAATGTCCAAGAAAGAATCTCGCAGAACCTTCCATAGTCTCACTGGTACTGGCTCTATGGCTACAATGGCCTGACACTAAAAATCTGATATTCCTACTTTATCTCATGTCACATCTTCTATATGGCCAAGAAATCTTCATGCTTTGACGACACAGAATTATCTATTAGATAGTTTCCATTGTACAATGACTAAAACTATCCTATCATTACCCCCACCATACTGTAAAGTGCATTCTATGTATATATATATATATATTGTTTGGCATCAAGCCTATTGAGGCTGAAATGTACGCCAGCTAACTCTACTAGCAAACATCATATGCAGTGATAATATAGCACTGATTAACATTGCACGACGACAAATACACCTTTCTTACATTGACATCATTCCACTGGGATCGCCCTAAATCAATGCTCAGAGCACAACTGCTGGCTGGTAACGCCGTAAACAAGTGGCTGACCTGCTTTGAGTTACTATTGCACTAAAATACACCGCAATTTAAACCGTTCCTATCATAAAACTAAAATCACTATACTATTCACGCCATGCATCAATAGAAAGCACATTCAATTGTCTAAACATTAATGCATTAAAAAAATTATTTTTATAAAATCTTCACTGAGTTATTTGTGTACATAAAATACACCATTATACCTAGATTCATTAAATCATGTGGACAATAGGGGCTATTTTAAAATCACAATCAACTGTATTAAATTTTGCAAAACCATAAAAACGAATACAGAAATGTACAGAAAATCGGCTTAGCTTTCCAATGATGTATGACTTCAATAACATTATGAAATTAGTTCTTCATATAAACGGCTTAAGGTCTATTGCAATGAAATCAAGTTCCTCTAACTCTTGGTTTATCTGCGTGCAGCAACTTCTCAAAATGTATGGGGTATCAATCATAGAGCCACTTCTAGTCACAATTACATCTAAAGAGATGTGGAAGCAGCAACTATTAACTAGACACACTTACTGGCATAACAACCTTCTGGCTGAATCTAAACTTAGAAGTACAATGATTAATTGCAACATTCAATCACTTTCTCACAGCACACCTCATCCATCAATAAATGCGGTAGAAGGTGACTCCAAGGATGCTAAGCGTTGCACTTACCTAGTCCAATCTCTGGTGTCTAAATTCACTATGAATGGTGGTGATGTGTTATGTCAGCTGTACCATATGGACACTGTAACCTATTCACAAATACTCATTGAATGCCGAACTCTGCTAAACCACAGTTCAATGCATTAAAAGTGATAGTCCTCCAGAACTTTGGACCTGCTGTCTGGATTAATCTAACTACCAACTTACAAGTACTGACCAAGATAATTATAGACCCTAACCACCTATTAGTACTACAAATGCCACCCATTCATCAAAACCCTCTTCAGCAACAAGAAAATCACTACCACCACTTATGCTACAGTCTTCATTTTGGTCACACATATTTACTCAATCCAGTTTGTAAAAAGAAGATGAGAAAACCTATCCACAATAAATAAATAATATCAATATCTGTATCTGATTGCCATGTGTATCTATTACACATTGTAACTATATGTATTATATATCAACTCTCGATTAACATGTTGATGTTTCATGTGCTGTTTTTATGTGTTGATTATTTTTGTCCCTTAATCTTTCACTCTCCAAAAATAGCATCGCATCATGCATTAATATACATTCTACACTACATCTATGGCAGTCTTCTCTAACCATCTATTGTATTGTATTTTGCAATTTTCTCATTTAGATATCACCGCCCAGACTGACAGCGTTACTGTTCAGTGAGGTCCGTGAACACAGATTCGCACCCCTTGGGGTGTTTCTACAATTATTTGTAATGTATTTACAGACAGTCTAGATAGCGAACCGGGGAGCCACCGACAGCGTTGTTGGCAGATGTGACAGCTGACCTATGCCACCTAGGTTGGTTATAGCAGGCTGCCAACTATGCCACACAGTGTTCACACATGTTCACCATCCGCCTTTTTAGATAGGCATTTTGCATGCTTCATTTATGCCATCTTGGAGGTACTGACAACATCCAACATCTACTATTTAGACTATTAGAGCGTATTCACAACTAAGCTCCCGATACAGAGCCTGACACTCAGAGTTAGTTCTTTTACCTCCACTCCGAAGGACATATCATTTGGGTGACATATGGAATGGCGCAGGCTTTTACACCTTAATCACATGCCTGAACGCATGATTGAACCCAGCTCTTTGGATTGAAATTCCAAGCACGTGCGGCACAACAGTGTTGCCAACTGAGCCAATGCATAACTGGTGCTCCTATCACGAGGACCATTATCCAGATATCAAATCAATTTGAGCACAGTGACAGGAAATTGCCACGTATATAGATTAGAAACGTTTTGGTATGAGTTCTGGTATATTCAACAACTAGTAAACTTCAAGATTCTTTATATTCATATAGATAATAAAAACCAAAAGCAAGAAACACAAGACTATGGCATTAGAGGAAATACGTTAACTTGGGTAAAAGCATTCCTTACAAATCGTCAGCAAAGGGTCTGTGTGAACGGAGAATTCCCATCATGGGAGAAAGTCAAGAGTGGTGTTCAACAAGGCAGCATTCCTGAACAATTTTGTTTCTTGTGTACATAGGTGATCTACCGATATAGTGAGTAGCTTCATAAAATTGTTTGTAGATAACACCAAACTCTATAGAGCAATTCTCTCAACAGATCACTGCAACTCACTACAAGAGAACATAAATGCTCTATAGGAATGGTAAACAAAATTGGCTCCTCAAATTCACCCGCAGAAATATAAAGTCATACGGTTCAGCCTAGGACATCCAACCCACACAGACTCAATGTCTACATGGGATGGTGAAGCCGTACATCTCGAAGAAATATCACTTGAAAAACAGCTTGGGTCCATACTGACAATCAACTGTCACTTTAAATAAAGCAAATCAAGTTGTAGGTCTAATAAGCCATGCCCTTGATAATGGAATATTTATCCTTCTGTTCAAGTCGAGTACTACCCTTGCTTGGATTTGCAAATAAAGCGTGCAGGCACCATTTTAAAAGTGATGCCACCTTGATTGAAAATGTCCAGAGATGAATAACAAAGCTCCTACCCAGACTAGGTGAACTGCCATACAAGGATAGGTTGAGTCTCCTGAAGTTGCCATCTCTTACATGCCGTAGGAAGTGTGGGGATATGATTGAGACCTATAAATACCTGCACAATGAATCTAATACTAATTTACCAGGTCTTGTGCTAGATTCTACACATGTAACACGTGGCTATAGCGTGAAGCTTATTAAAAATCGCTGCAACAAGACATTAATACTCCATGATTTCAGCAATAGAGTGGTAAATAACTGGAATTTGCTGACCAAGAACATGGTTACAGCTTCACTGAACATCTTCAAGAACACACTGGACAGATTAGATGTAGGACGGACAGTCTGAAACAAATCAAACAGCTCTTTATTTCCGCATTAGATATATCAACATGGAATCAAGTTCAAGTTCAAGATTATTTATTTTGATATAGAATATACATTTACAGTTTCACAACAGGTAGTCCACCAAAGGCAGAGCCTATGTGGCGGTGGACCCCTACATATAACATATAACAACAATATAGGACATAAGAATACTGAATACACAAGGTTAACATGTTATAGTCCTATATATACATATAGTTAACTGTCTCGCTGCCAAGCCTCTGCAGTCTACATTTTCCATGGGGCCTAACTCGAGGTATGCTGAGCACCTCTAAAACAATTTGACCGAAAGTTGTCGGTGGCTAAACCACCAGCAACTTTCAGTCAAATTGTTTTCAAAGCACTCAGCCAATCCAGAGTGATACAGTGAATCTAATAGCCTCTGATTTAATCTGTCTAACTCAACTTATCATAGACTTCACTATGCTAGTAGACGCTATACTCTGGCCTCCTTCCTAATGACGCCACCTTGCTCTGAAATATTCAAAATCATAGCAGAAGGTTGTGTTACAGTATACACTGTGCCAGAACTTACATTTCCAATCTGCAGTCATAGTAATCCATATTCTCTATCTCGAGTTCATGTAGTATGCTTGTTTGATGGTAATGTGTCTATATATGTGTATATAATCATCTTAATCATGTGTTTGAGTGTTTTAATTGTCCGATTATTTAATTCTGTACGTTATTGTAATTTATTTTAATCTATCTATCTTCTATTATTCCTCCTCTCTCCCCACCCCACCGCCCCCCCCCACTAGTAGTTTTACTAGTTTTAACAAAACAATTTTTTACCACTGCTGTGGGAGTTCCAAACCATTGGAGGATTATCTTTACTTAACAACAACAACAACAACAACAACAACAACAACAACAACAACAACAACAACAACAACAACAACAACAACAACAGATTATGGTCAGAATACCTATACATAGCTTATCTATAATGAAGGCCATAACCCAACAAGCCACTTAAATAGCATAATGGCATTTGTGTCGGGATTTGGCGAGGAAACTCTTTACCAATTCCTCCTTGCATGCTATTTAAGTGATAGATGAGGATCAGCTACACGAACAAATTTATGCAGTGACTTTAGTCGAGGACAACCTTACCAATCCACAGGAAGAAAATTCATCATTTACAAGAATTATCGTGGATACCATCATGCCTGCTTTTCGATATTGTTGAGTCCAAAAGATTTCCATAACTACACGGGATTGGCGTGCGTGCGTGCGTGCGTGCGTGCCTGCGTGCGTGCGTGCGTGCGTGCGTGGGGGTGGGTGGTGGTGGCTTGTATCAGTCCATTGGCATTAAGATTATACAACACACCAAACAACTGTGAAGTAGAAATATGTTTAAAATAAATATACTGCAGATTTCCAATTATACGAACTTGGCGGGGAATGACCTTACCAGTCCAAAATGATTATACAGTTCTGTACTTAATTAAGATGTAGCCAGAAGTGCGACTGGCGTGGTTGTGCTCTCAACACGGTCGGGCGTTATCCCTTAAGCGGAGGCGAGCTCTGTCCTTGAGATCGAGCATAAGCTGTAGCTGGTGGCGTTGTGATATCGGGTGTCAAGAGGTCTGAACAGACGACACTGTGGTAACGGCGGCAGGTGTCAAGTGGTCTGGGGTATCGGCGTTGAGTGTCAAGTAGTCACTGGATGACGAGGCTGACCTTGGGCAGCGGACCTGTGCTGCAGGTTCACGATTCAAGATTATTTATTTCATGCTTAATATACAATATACAGACATTACAATTGGGCACTCCATCAAAGGCAGAGCCTAGGAGTCGATGGACCCCCTACACACAAAACAAAACATTACAATATATAAGGTAATAGTTAATTATACAAACATCTGTGGGTAAACATAGAACACATGACGGCACATCTATTTTTTGTACCATATTGACATAATTGTTCTACATGTAGCGTATTCTACATATAAAGGGTCTTTTAGATTGCAACTAGGATTTTTGATTGTTGATACATGTTTTTTTTAGTATGGTACAGTGGATGATGCTCAACAAAGTCACAGTAGTATTTGGGTGAGAAGTTGTTGGTAGGTGTGACTTAGATGTTTTATAGTAGTGTCGGATTGATAAAATGGGGAGTATTAGGTCAGAATCTAAAGAGCATTGACGCATGATTGGGATAGATAGGATGGCCGGGATTGACTCATGCTGGCAGTAATTGCCCACTACAGGTACTGAGTAAATATGAGATTTGGCTGCTAGGTGAGAAAAAGGTTTAGATTTGACACTTTCGACGCCTCTGCCCTGTTCACTTACTTCCCCTTCTTTATGCAAAGGCTGGATATGTTAGGACTAGCCACCCTGAAAGCTGCTGCAGCTTAGGTTGAAGCAGGGGCACCAGTCTAGGTTGCAGGGCGGGCGTCCACCAATCTCGGGGAGGTGGGTGGATGACCCGTCGCTTGTGTCTCGCAGGGGCATGATTCCTCACGGTTTCTCCCTACAACCATTTGCAGAGCAGCTGCAGCATCTATGGATGCTTGTGGGTCCGGCCATATATAAACAGAGCTCAGCCCTTCACTATGTTAAACTCGATCGTGCTGTCAGGATATTCATCACAAGTCGCCATCTGGTTAGCGGCGGGTGGCCTCTTCGATTTGCACCGGCTCTGTAATTAAAAGCATTAAACTAATCTAATGGGATGTAGTGTGTGCAGGTTTGTTTTCAAGTTTCTTTTAAGCACCTTTATTATATTAGTCTAATGCTATTTTATGTCTGTAAGTCCTTTCCCAGTCTATCAGCTTAGGCATCTCTCTCACTCTCTCTCTCTCCGTCCCTCCCCTCCCTCCCTCCCACCCTCCGCCTCCCCTCTCTCTCTCTCTCTCTCCTCTCCCCCCACCCCCTCTCTCTCCATCCCTCTCCTCCCTCCCTCCCATCTCCTTCCCTCCCTCCCTCGGTGGTGCATACTCTAAGGCTGAGCCTAAACTATTGTTTTTTAGCTGGTTTGTACTTTTAGTGTATTTTAAGGTGCATCCATCCAATACTTAGCTCGAAAGAGAAGAAGAGAAATGAAACAAAGAGCACGGGAAGCGAGGGGGGGGGGGTCCTTTTCGGCTAGCCTACCGGTGGTTCTCGATGGTTTAGGGCACTGCTCTATACATGCCTAATTTGTGAGTGGTCGTTGCTGGCCTGAGATTACCAAATGTGTAAAGGAAGGAGATGACTGGCGGTCTGTTGGTTCCGACAGTCTAGCCCGGAATTTAGACAAGAGGTCCAAAAGACAATGGTCGAAAGCAAGTGTTTCCTATTTAATTTTGTGTACAAGCCAGTACAAAAGCGGGAAGAAAGAACAAATATTTGGTAGAAGCCTTAGGCAGTCCTTGGTGCATGACTATCCACACCATTAAGTTAGTAGACAAGACAGTCAATAGGCTCGAATGCCCGATTAAGTCACCTCAAAGACACCTCGATGGTCGTGATAAGACACAGACAACCTCAAGAAACACTATGCCTCGCAACATGAGATTACCGTCGCTTCGATGGACTGATAAGGATACAGGGGATGTTCGGATAATCACATAATGTGCATGCGTCATAAAAACTTGTTGAAACAGTACTGTTCCTTCAAGTTGGCAAATAGCTCTCCTCCTCGAGTAATCAAAATGGTCGGCCCCTCAGAAAAGGGGCAGATCGATCCAGGAGGAACCAGGATGAATCTGTGCTATGATCTCCGCTCGGTCTCTTCGAGGTAGTAACAGGTGCTAGCGCTAACTATTTATGATTGAATAGAGCTGTGTGTCCGCACCGACTGGAGTCAATAGAATCGCACCGTGACCCGTAGGTCAGCATTGACTAAGGTCAGTAGAATAGTATGGCGTACAATCATGCAACGAATATGTGGTAGCATACATGCAACATATGAGAGGTGGAGAGGTTATTCCTCCTTATATAATCTTTTAGCCAAGGGAAAGGACGGGATGAATTTGTCTGCAGGTGTTGAGTGTATGGTGGGCCTATTCAAGGAAGGAGACTGCTAGGGAGTGGGGTTAAGTTCACAGTCCTGATATTTCCTCATATATGGCGGGAGCCTATCTGCATATGAGAAGAATACTGGTATCAGAAGGTACAGTGGCGGTGATTGCGTTCGATGCAGCGGTTGGTTCAGTCTTTTGCCTGACAGTCTGAAAGATTGCAAACAAGAGTTGCAACGAGTGAGGCAGGACTCTAACAATGTTTCTAAGGTGGCGAGGCGTATATATGTATGCCTCACCACCTAAGAAACATTGTTAGAGTCCCGCCTCACTCATTGCAACTCTTATATATAGGTCAAACTCCAATTTATTTACGTTGCTAGATGAACATAAGGCAGTGTATGTGGGAGAACGACTCACTACTTTTCTATCTAACCATGGGAGTGTGTGTAGAAAGCGGTTATGTTGAAGTGAGATGCGGCTAGTGAGTGTGTACCGAGCAGGGTTGTGGCCAATGTACTCATGTACTCAGTACTCGAGCACAACCTTTCAAGTACTCGCATATACTCAGTACTCGTGCCTTTTTATGAGTACATGTACTTGTACTCAACCTCAGTACATTTCCAAAGTACTTGTACTTGTACTCGAGTACATACTCTGTACTTGTACTTATTCATTTTCTATTTAAAAATTATATGCATACTTCATTCTTTCCATTCAAAATTCCAAGCACTGGTTCTCAGAGAGGTGATATGAAATCTAGTAAATATTTGAAAACATTTTAACTAACTTGGTGCTATCTGCTCAAAATTTTGAAATTAATCTGCCTTGTAATATGTTTTCATACACATAGTGATTTGTTTTAAAAAGTTTTAAATTTGAAATTCTGGATGATTGTCTGGAAAATGGCAGTTGCTGTAATAGGTATGCTTATAGGGAATAAGATAACAAGCATTTGACTAATGACACCTTTTTTAAATCTAGATTTCAAGGCTGTCATACAGGAAACTGTTGAATATTTTAAACATAAATTGACTAGAATCCATTGCTGCTTGAGCCAACCCCTGCCTCTAGCCAAATTAATTTCAAAATATTTAAAAAGCTGTTAATTGGGTTTGAAATTGAAATTCTGGATGTTTGTGTTGAAATGGGCAATTGCTGTATATTTGTGGGTATGCTAATAGGAAATAAGATTAAACAAGCAAAGCATTTTAACCCATGCACTATTAAAAACCTCCTTATCTACCTTTCAAGGCAGTTACACAGGTAAACTTAATAATTTGTCTGGAAACCAGAATTTCTGCTTAAATCAGCAAGACATACGACCAAATAACTTTCGAAATCTTCAATAGAATCTTTTTTAGCAACATAAAAATTGTAATTTTTGTTCATTTATCATTGAAAGTGTTGAGAGATGTAGGGCGGATTAGAACAGAGCTTGTGCAAGAGCACAAACCTTAAGTCAACAAAGACCTGGCCTGAGCAATTATATGCCTACTGATAAGATACCATTCATGCATGATAGCCCTGACAATGAAATTGAACAAAGCCCATTATTTCAGGCTACATAGACCTCCCAACTCTTAACCTTTTAACACTCAATCCAGCAAAGAAAGCCTTTGTAGTGGTCTTGGAAAATGTCAATTTGGAGATCAAGAGAAGACTATTTATGAAAATTTAACACTAGAATAACTGGCTTGATAAGAAGGCCAATAATTCCAGTGGTAAATTTTCAGAGATAATCTGCAAATTGACAACTTCTATAAGAAAATAGAAACGTTCTTGAACAAATTTGAGGGTTAAAGGATTAATCAATGTTAATATTACATAAACTATTTTAACAATAAAGCTCAATGCTGAAAATTCTGAAAATAATTTGACTGGAAGCGAATGCCGCCATCAGCAGTAATGTTTATCAGTCAAAGTAATTTCAAAATATTCAACATTACTACATGATTTATCTGAAATAAATTATCTCTAACTTAACCCTTTCACCGATGAGACCTTATATTATACATTCATAGCAATCATGTTAGGAATTCAGAATATTCTTTATGAAATAAATATTCTATTAAATATTTTGAAAATAATTTGACGAAGTAATTTCTGCCTAAGTTAGGAGCAACTGCCAATCAAATTATTTACAAAAATATTCAACTAGTTATTTCTTGTTGTAATGAATTTGTAATTTTCTCTTTATCATTAAAAGGATTAGTAAATATTCTGTGAAATGTTTTGACACTAAGTTAGCTGGGAGCTATGACGCCCTTGGTAGCAACACTGTTCAGTCTGATTACATGAATATCCAAAATATTCAACAACGTACCTTTGTTTAGTAAATAAATAGAGGGAAACACCACTACAGAAGCCGTATTTTATATTCACATGTATATTTATGGAATTCACAGCAACTCCACCCCATATAGCAAGCACAGAGTACTATTATAGTATGGATGTTCCCACCCCCACCCCATCCATAGCCACGTTGGATGACATTTTGGTATTAACATATACTTGTACTCGTACTTAAGTACATTTACAATGTACTCATACTCAGCCTCAGTACAATTGGTAAAAAGTACATGTACTTGTACTCAGCCTCAAGTGCTTTGCCAAAGTACTCATACTCAGCCTCGGTACAGCTGTCTGTACTCGACCCCAACCCTCATACCGAGTAGGGGATACCTAAACAAGAAGGAAATGAGAGGATAAGTTTCTGGTTAATTATGTGCAGCTGGGTGTCTATTACAATGTGCACTTAGATGCCAGCGATTCAATAAGAATGGTACAGAGAGAAGATTGTGAGTCCCGGATGAGCTGCATGTACAACCCTTAAGATATATTAATACAATATAACTTAGGAGGTATATTAGATGCAGTAATATACTAGATATATGGCAATGTATATCTAAGCAGTTCAGTGCTGCGACAGCGGCAGCATGTGAAGAGAAGTTGTAGGAAAAAGAAGGTGGCATTGTTCGGGGAAAATAGATGTGGCACAAATAAGGCTGCAAGAAATTGTTACGGCAGAATGATATCTGCGCTGCAGAAGAGTTCAAGGAAGTCAGCAGCAGCTGCTTAAGTATACGTGTTAATGCTAGTAGAGAGCGTCACAAATAGATAACATGAAAAAGGCATTTAATAATGAAACAGTTCAAAGTTGCGAGCGGTTAACAGTCATGAAAGGTTGGCGGTTAACATACAAAAAAGGCTTACAAAAGATGATTGCACAATCATGAATGATGAAGCGGCCCACGAGGTGAAGTCACGAATCATAAACAAGAACATACAAATACAAAATAGTAGTCACAAATTATGACGATGCAAGTTACAGGCGGTAGGAAGTCCAGAAGAGAATGCACAAAGGCAGGTTGCAGTGGCAGCTCATTAATGAGTTACAGTCACAGTTATGGGTTAGTCACAATAACGATACAATAAGATGAAGAAAGAAGAAGAGGAAGTGGGAACAGAGGTCTTGTTTCTTATCGGAGTGGTTGGGTACTGCAAGCTTCAAAAGATAGCTGGTCTAGATCATGCTCTGGCGGCTGGATATCCAGTTATATGTTATCATATCTAGGCACAAGTATTTTGGGCAGCATGTTGGCGGATATCTTCCTTGTTAGCTCAGTGCGATAGCTCTCATCAAATTCTGGCAGCTACCATAAGCAGGATCAGGTGATGGTGATCCAAACGCTTATTGGAGAGGAGATATTTTTAGGTTGTTATTTTACCCTGCTTGATCAGTCGTAGGACATTCCCAAAATTGGCACAGCTGCTGGCGGTGGCGCCGAGTTTAGTAGTAGAGCGTCAGTTTCGAGGCTGCTGAGTGATGAGCTGCTGGAAGTAGGCTGGAGACCGTTGTTAAGCCTCGAGAGCTCAGGCATCGCCAGCACTTGTTCAGAGCTGTGCCGGTGGCGGTGACACATCCTCTCTGATACCGATTCTGGTCTCCTGGTCAGCTTATATACTTTTCTGAGAAGGTCACGTGACTACTTCTTCTTCTAAGAGCGAGTGACAATGTTTGTTTACCTCGTTAAGCTGCCTTAATCTCTGATGTATCAGGCTCTAGATTGAGGATTAAGAGCCTCAGCAGCAGGTTCTGAAGTGATTTTTTATTCTCATATCTTGGAAGTGAAGTATCTAGAGCGATCTCAGACAGCTTTAGAATTCTATCGAGGATACGGTTTCAATGGTACCTTCTTTCTTTGGTGAAGAGTTGAGCTGATAGTGCTGACATATATTTCACGTCTTCTGGGGGAGAAATGTAGTCCCAATGCATATTGTGAGTGAGACACGTGCTATATATCCGTCTAGCGCTAGACACTGTGTTGCCAGCTCTCGTGTTTCTCTAGCAGAAATTTTGCACTAAGTTCGTTTTTACGTGTAGCGTGCATGCATGATGTTGAAAACTTCTAGCATGGAAGATGTGCATGCTTATTGCATCTTGCTGGGTGTCTGATCACAGTACAAGGCCCCTCAAGCCATTAATGTCTCTATTGGCAACGGTTCCTCTGAGAGGAAAATGGAGTGGAGTATAGCTCGAAGTGAATGTGCGAGTTGACTACGGTAATCTTGAACCCCAAAGATCACGAGACAAGATTTTACAGCTTATGCAATAGAGGAAAGCAGATGTAGGGTGACATATCTTTTGGATTTTCCCCAAAGTTTTTAGCCTTGTTCGGGTATTGTGGGTAGCCGTGTTTCGTTTCTTTTCATGCAGCGGTAGAATTTAAGGATTACACTGGCATAACCAAAATGCTACATGGGGTGGTGAGTTAGTCATTGTCACAGCAAATGACGATGTACTACAATGTTTCGAAACGTTAGTTGCAGAAGATGTTGTTGCCGGTCATTGGCCTATGGCCAAGAGATGGAGATGCGATCTGTCGAGTTGTTGTCATAGAAGCTGTCGTAGTATGGCTGATTTCCAGCAATGTTTCAAATTGGCAGATCAGGACAAGCTGGCTGGTAGGTATCAGATTTCCGTCAGGCTTCATCAATAATGGCGACCTCTGGTACGTTTGAAGTGGTGACTGAAGGAACTGATAGTCTAGGCGGCAGTCGTCGTGATATGTGATCGATGCTGTCTTCACCTCATTGCAGAGATCCTGGTCAAAACTGTGTCGTGTGTCACCGTACAGTGGTTGCTGGTCATTATGGCTGCTAGTACTGACTATTCTGCTAGCGCTAACTATTCTAGTAGTGGCAGTGTTTCCAGCCATGTTTCCTGTTCGTCCGTTTGTATGCATGATTTCACCGGCATAACCAAAATGCTACATGGGATGGTGAGTTAGGCGTTGTCACAGTGTCTGAGTATGCTCTACAATGTTTAAAAACCTTAGCTGCAGAAGATGTTGTAACAGTTTTCAGTGACAGACACGAATTTGAACTTCCGGTTTCGATCTTGCTAGTTTTCGTCTTTTTAGTGGTTTGAGAATCAATGAAGAGAGCTGATCATTTCATTATACATAGCGGCACTGTTAACTTTATTTTCGAGTGCTTACGATCCAATGGCGAATAGTCTTCAGTTGCATGTGAAGGAAGTGGCGACGGATGATACAATGCTAAGATGCCCATTTTCAAAATCTTTTCTGCTGGAATTGTCTGCCTCCTATCTCTGGGTGGTGACGGGAGATTTAGATGAATGCAGGCAGCGAGTCTTTGCTTTCGGATTGGCGTTGTTGCTTCGTCCCCAGTGAGGTGCAGGACTCGGACATCATGTTCCCAATTTCTTCTATGAATCTTTCCACTATGGATAGTAACAAATAAATGTTTGCACGGTCCCCAGTACATTCTCTGGAACTTGTGAATGGAGAGGTAATGTTCGTAACGGTCATTGCTCTGTTGATAACCTTTCTCGAAGCCGGGTATATCACTTTCGCAGGGCTGATGTTGAAGTTCTAGAAGCAGCAGTATTTTCTGCCATCTTAAAAATATATGTTGAAGCAGGAAGGACAATGTTTTTGAGTTTGCATAAGAATTTTGATTGCAGCACGAGAGCCCTATTGGTATGCTCTCCTGCCAGCGTTAAGATGATGGATTTGGTAGAAGAGAAAGAATAACGTGTGACTGTCCCATATAAATGTGGCAAGTAGTAATCTCTGTTGTTGCAACATTGGCGTTTCCTTTGACTGCCTAACCCATCAAAATCCTCTTTTCTTTTGTGGATGGCGGGAAGGCTGTTGAAATGGTCGTCAGCAGATATTTTTTAATTACTCATGACGGTGCCTGATGGAAACTAGTTTCCATAGCGGTTCAAAATCAGGCACTATTTCCTTACACCTATTATCACTGATTCTGTGGAGTGATAAGGTTTCTCGCTTCCTTCGTTAGCCAAGCATAGCCAGATTCCTAAGAACAGGAGATGTCCATGGGTGGTCAGTTTCATAGTATGGAGGCGAGCCTGCAGCGTACGATGTCCAGTGAGGGCCTCCAAGAATGTTTCAATAAGCAAAGGTCCACAGGACTGGCAATCCATAAAGATATATGATCTAGAAGCAAGTCGTCTCACTCAGGCAGCTAGTTCCTGCAATGTTTCTTTCAGCTCTCATTTCATGGAGCGGATGAAAAGGCGGCTGGTGGGCAACTTTGTCTTGTCCACCAAATCGTTCTTCCGAGGCTCACGCCACTGGGATGACGGTTGTTCCAGGTTACCATAAGGTTGGTAGTAAGTCATCTCATGCGTTGACTGGGTAACTGTATCGGTTGTCTGTTGTCGATATGGCGGTTGATCCATTTGTTGCTTATTTAGCCAAAAAAAATTCACTCTGAGTGCATGAAAGGGCCTCTCAGGAAATCAGATTTTCAAAAACCTTTCTCAAGATAAAGATATTAATTTCCCTAAAATTGTACCTGAATTTACACTTCCCCAAATTCCCCCCCCCCCCACACACCCGCTGACAAAATCCTAGAATCGCCACTGCATGGACAGTTATGCAACAATTGCTTTCAGCATAAGGTTGCTATGAGTAAGTAGGCACATTCTCAGTACTGCCATAACCATAATGTGAAGCACCAATGAGAAAAGTATCACCATCAACCAGCCAAATTTTAAATTATAATTAAATCAGTAACCTTCCAATCCATTGTGTGGCATTCAACCACATTTTCTATGTGTGTTACCCATATAAGTTGTGGATTTTGTGACAACTTCGATTTTGATCTGCCCCCACATCACCCAGGCCCCTTGAGGGCTGTGTGCGTGCGTGCATGCGTGTGTGGTCCAAAGGTCAAATATCCTAACAATTGTCCCTCATGCTATCCCCTATCAATTATTGTAGAAGTCAAACAAATTTGGTATGTGATTTATTCATATAATTAGGGATTATGTGATGCCATTTATGTTGGGCTCCACCCCCAGTGGTGGGAAAGGGGTAAAAATGGCAAGAACTTGATTGTAATGCAAATCCTCCGAAATCAGCAGACGGAATTCAACCAAATTTGGGAGATGGGTTACCCATATGATTTTGTGACTATGTTCTGCAGCTGAAGAAGTGAACAGTTCTTTCAGCTGCAATCAGTTTTTCTTCTCCACTGTGTCTTGTCCACGACGAGCGTCATGAGCTCATTTAAGTTCTTTCTCATCATTAGTGGACCTAGATTACATTTTTAAGGTCTGAATGTAAAACACTTGGCATGTTGATGATGTGGTGTCCTCTGTATGCCTGGTAGCTGTTGGGACCTACCAGTGCAAATTCTAGTGCTTTCTGAGCAGGCATATTTTCTGGCATGCGAAGAACATGCTACCGTCTCAAAAAAGCATCCGCTTTTGTTTCTACGAGAATTGGCTGTCGAAATCCGGAGTTTATCATAATAGTACATCTGGTAAGTATTATTCGAAGTAGAATAAAAAAAGCATCTGCTTTTGTTTCTACGAGAATTGTTAATACTTACCAGATGTACTATGGCCTTCCTCAGCCGCCCTGCTGAGGTGAGGCTGAGCTGCTTTCACTGTTTGTCAAGACAAATATAAGATGAATCTAACTGTCATTGGGAATTGACTTGGTACCTGGGGCTATGGCAATTCCCGGACACAGTATGGGCAGGACCCTGGAGAGTGCGGAGTTTTTAATTGTTTATTTTGAGCTAGACTAGATAATAGACATTATCATAATAGTACATCTGGTAAGTATTATTCGAAGTAGAATCTGCGTTACACAGTTTGTAGTGCTGCATTTGTTATTAGACTGTGTGGCCAGCGATGATTTTCAATAGCTCACATTGTGACATGCATTGAGTTGATTTAAGAGGGCTTTTGGAGCTGTCCATCTGTTGCAATTGTACATCACTATGGAAACATATGTAGCATCATCTTGCTGCATCATTTTCATGGGGATTTTAGCCACAACCTCCAAAAGGACTATAAAGTGATATTTCCTGTTACACAGCGAGTTCCAATGTCGGTAGAGCCTTAGAGGAGGGAACCCCATATTCTGCTCTTCCACCACTTCTCAGTGCCATGATGGTGGTGGGTTGTTTGGGTGGGTTGGGGGGGGGCGTCATCTTTCATGTCTGTGGTATCAAATAGGTATACGTGAGTGAACTATGTTTTGTCTTGATTCCCGAAGAGGTTTGCAGCATTGAGCTGTTCTGCAGCTATTGGAAGTAGTGCATGAGGAGGAACTTTTTCCTTGTTGATAGAGTTAATACCATTTGCACACTTCATCTCTAGTGGTATACCTATTAATGCGATTTGAGGGATTGGTCCTGTACAGTGTTCTCGAACAGATGATAGTGCTGTGGTGAGGTAGCAAGGGAAAAGTACTGCTGATAGACCATAACCTTGTTGCGACCCTATTGATGTTTCAAACTGTGCAGAAAGCATTGATTTGATGTGAACATCTTGTTGTGTGTTTGCCAATAAGTCTCACAAGGCATAGGTCGTCATCATTGCAGCCAGCTTGGTGGAGAAATTGAAGGATCTGTTGTCTCTTGATGGTATCAAATGCATGTGATATGTCGATTCCCATCTTACCAGAGTTCCAATGCTTTGATAGTGCTGCTGATGTCAACGTTTGTTGTGCCAATTTTTTGGGTGCTGATCAAAAGCACTATTGGTCTCAGGCTGGAAAGCGGTCTGGGTGATTCCTTGGGCTTTGGGAGTGCGATGAGTGTATCTCCCCCCACTGCATGGATACTTAGGCATTGCTTAAAGCCTGAGTTTGCGATTTATGTCGAGATGATATTATCTGCATATTTAAGGAATTTGTTATTACTGCTGTCAGACCCACATGCACGGCCATTTTTCTTTAGCGATGGTAACGCTTTTCTAACTTCTGCTTCTATTATAGGCTTTTGCAGGGGGAGTGGCTTGCATGCAAACATGGGTAGAGGTTCATTTTCTGTGTCAGTGAACTGATCTTTAAACCATACCTTGATTGTTTCAGCCTTTCCCTGATCAGAGCCGATGACGTGACCATCAGAGTTATGTACTACAAGTGGTTGTTGAGAAGTGCTGAATTTTTATGCTTTGCTTGCTTTGAACATTTTTCGATGATCAGCGATGGATGTGATCTTGTTTAGCAGTTCATCTTCTCTTTTGAGGGCGAGTCCTTTCAATCATTCACTGATTTGGTGCAGGATCTTATTACAAAGATAATGACACCTTAATGCGGTCTCCTCCACCAGTACCTTTGGGGAAGATAATGTCATCAGTTTACAAACTGACAAGCCCATACAGGCACTAACCGGATCGCGTCTAACTTTCTTCAACTGAAAAACTGATGTTCGACACACTCAAGCACAGCCACACACACATCGCAGCCTAGCCTGCTCATCAAAGACAAATTCTGGGAAAAGACTGTGTTTACTACAAGATGTGATATCGCATCCATCTGAGAAACAAAAAATATCCACTCAGACAACTTCTTGCAGTCAGGCCATAAGCTAATGCTACTTGAACATAAAGAAGACAATGTTGCGGGTGGTCGGAGGTGTATTGATGTTTTCTGAAAGACACCACATCTGATCCGTTCTATAACTCAAGGCTACCCACTTGTCATTGTACAGCTCAATTCTACAGGCATGGGGAAGTCTACCATTGCGGCTGTCTACTAAATACTAATGCTTTGCTAGTTCAAGATAGAAATAGTTGTAATGCGAAAATCATCACACCCAACTTTTGATATTAGGAAACTCTGTCTCCACCGCTTTCCCCAACACCTCGTTATTCGTAAGATACGATGCCACACCACACCCGTCCAATTGCAACTCTGATGCGTTGATGTTT
>CM067369.1:19187427-19230568 GCA_034401795.1 Chaetoderma sp. LZ-2023a | reverse complement strand
TGACATTGCCTGCATTCCTCTTTGCTAATTTATTGGCAGAGAGTCTACACATGTTTTTGTGCTAGAGCTTTTCTTTACTCAATTCATAGTCTTTTTGTGTGAATTTGGAAGTGTTTATCCCGGATAAAGATGGCAGAAAGGATGACTTCGCCAGAGGAGGGCCCAGGACCTTTAAATCAGGTGACTTCTAGTAAAATTAGCGAGTTTTGTCCCCGGTGTAATGTGTTTCCGGGACTCGCGGTTACCGTGATAAGCGGCTTGTTTAGTTGGTTTATTTCAACTAGGTGCTATATAATACTAATCTCTCTTTGTGTTTATGTCCGCAGGTCTGTGTGACGATATGTAATGGACATCACATCAGCAGAGGGTTTGTTTCTCTCCACCATGGTTCCATTTCCTACTAATACTGTTAGGTTATCTAACCAAAAATTGTATGTCCAGTGAGTCGGAGGCCTAGTATAAAGGTCTTCTCACTTTGCCCTCTTGATCCAATTCCTTCCCCTAGAGGTGGAGAGAGTTAAGAGGCGTTCAGTTGGTGGAGTGCTCCAGTTCATCAAGTTGGATGGTTTGTCTATACAAAGTGTCAGGTATCTAATTATTGATATGAGGTGATGTTAATTATTTAGAGAGGAAAGGGAGATAATTAACCGTATTTGCCATTGTTATCAGTATATATCTGATGGTTGTGTAGTCGAAATGTCCATTCTGCACATGTTCTGGTTAGAGATACAATTCGTCCTTGCACTTGGATGTTTGTTGGGGATCGATTTTTTCCTGTCATAGGATTAATGACGTCATAATCAGCCTTGCTCTTTATTAACAATTAAAGTTTGTCCAAAGCTGGTTTTCTGATGAATATTGATCTTTATGATCATTTCCTTCTCTTGAGTTGGTGAGTTTCTGAGCTTAACTAGATTGCTCATACTCCTCGTCCTTTGCCCTGTTTTCAGAGACCTGGTTGTGCGTCCTGTGGACGGTTTTTGAAGGACAAGTTTGTGCCTCATCTCTGTTATCAGTGTAGCCCCTGTGGTCCCTTGCTTAATTGCGAGATATGTAAGCACTGGGGGGGCGAGCTAATGTCCGAATTCTTGTACTTGCAGGCGAAGGACAAGGTGGTAGAGGAGGAGAAGAAGAAGCAGAAAAGAGAGGGTGTGAGTAAGAATGGTAAGAGGAAGGCCTCGTCCGCGGTGGACATGGAGGCCTTCCGGACCGAGATGTTGGGAGAGATGAGGAGGACAATAAAGGATTTGGTTCCAAAGTTTCTTCGTGGCATGCTTCCTGGACCAAATCCTTTGCTGTCCTCATCATCTGCTTCGGAGCAGGTAATCCCCACCTCTGAATCACCTTTCCTTAGTACGCTTCCGTTGTTCGAAGATTCAGAGGTGGCCCCATTAGAGGGGGGCGTTCCACGACCCTGGCAGCAGGCTTAGTGCCACGCCGAGGGGCCGTGGACAGTTTTCACTTCAAGAGTATACTTACCTCCCTAATACTTTTGATATTGCTAAATATTGGCTTTCACTCAATAAACACTCAGATTTAAAACAGTTAGGTGCCCCTACTGGGCAGGGAGTCAGAGCGTAGTCTGGCGGATGCCAGCCCCACCACCGCGCATGCGCAGACTAGCACTTCCTCTTTGCTAGATTATTGGCAAAGAGATCACACATGTTTTTTTTGTTCAATAGCTTTTTCGCTCTCTTAAACTGTTTAAGTGGTGTTTGTTTGGAGTGTTAGTCACTTTTTTGGATGGCGGATAGGAATACGTCGCCACAGGAGGACGGAGGACCTTTAAATCAGGTGACTTCTAGTAAAATTAGCGAGTTTTCTTCCCGGTGTATTGTGTTTCCGGGACTCGCGTTTACCGTGATAAGCGCCTTGGTTGGTTGGGTTATATCAACTCGGTGCTACCTAGGACTAATTTCTCTTTCTGTTTATGTCCACAGGTCTGTATGACGCTAGGTGGTGACGTCACAGTACCAGAGAATTAGTATTCTCTCCACCATGGTTCCATTTCCTACTAACACTGTTAGGTTATCTAACCAAATGAAAAATTATGTCCAGTGAGTTGGAGGCCTGGTATAAAGGTCTTCTCACTTTGCCCTCTTGATCCAATTCCTTCCCCATGAGGTGGAGAGAGTTAAGAGGCGTGCAGATGGTGGAGTTTCCGGTTCGTCACGTTGGATGGTTTGTCTATACAAAGTGTCAGGTATCTAGTTATTGATAATGTGGTGATGTTAATTATTGTAAACAATCAAAGGGAGATAATTAACATTTTTGCCAGAAAAGAGTTATCTATATGTATCTGATGGTTGTGTAGTCAACTTATCCATTCAGCATACAATTCGTCTTTGCACTTGGATGTTTTGTTGGGATCGAATTTTTCCTGTCACGGGATTAATGACGTCATAATCAGCTGGCTATGTATTTATTAGCAATTCAAGCGCTATGCTGGTTTTTGATGTATATTGATCTTTATGATCGTTTTCCTTCTCCTTGAGTTGGATTGAGTTTCTAAGCTTAACTAGTTGCTCATACTCCTTGTCCTTTGCCCTGTTTCAGGGACCGGGTTGCGCGTCCTGTGGACGTTTTATGCATGTAAAGTTCTGGCCGCATCTGTGTTATCGATGTAGCCCTTGTGGTCCATTGATTAATTGTGACATATGTAAGCACTGGGGGGGCGAGTTAATGTCCGAATTCTTGTGCTGCTTACAGGCGACGGACAAGGTGGTAGAGGAGGAGAAGAAGAAGAAGCGGAAACGAGAGGTTGTAAGTAGGAAGGGTAAGGGGAAGGTCTCGTCCGCGGTGGATATGGAGACCTTCCGGACCGAGATGTTGGGAGAGATGAAGAGGACAATAAAAGATTTGGTTCCAGGGTTGCTTCGTGGCATGCTTCCTGGACCAGATCCTTTATTGTCCTCATCATCGGCTTCGGAGCAGGTAATCCCCGCCTCTGGATCGATTTTCCTTAGTCCGCTTCCGTTGTCCGACGATTCAGAGGTGGCCCCATTAGAGGGGGCATTCCACGGCCCTGGCAGCAGGCTTATTGCCGCGCCGATAGGGGACCGTGGACGGTTGTCGCTGGAACCCGCTGGCTGCTTATCAGTCCAGGGGTATCCGCACGCCGCGGTGGCCAGTACCTCCTATGGCACCGTTCCTGGTCAGCCCGGGTTAGCTCTCTTTGCTGACCCGGGGTCTAATCTTTCTGACCAGGGTGATGAGGATTACCTGCTAGGGTCGCCGTCTGACGACGTGGACATGGATGAAGACGTTTGTGCACCCCTCGCGGGGAATACAGGCGCTTTTTTCCACGGTATTACTCACCCTGGAGTAAGGTCCGCGGTTCAGGTGGTGGCCCAGGGCGCTGCTGATGGCCAGCGGTACCGCATACCTCGGCTTGCCGAGAGTGTAGCTGGTGCTGGCCGGGCCCGTGGTAGGGCTATATATACCCCGCGCTCTACCGCGGTGCCTGCTCCTGGTCAAACCAGTGATATTCTCATGCCGGTGCTGTCAGGCCCGCATGTTTTCCCTGGCTTGCCAGGTGTATCAGCGTACCCGCCGTCAAGCTCTACTGCTTGCGCTCAGGAGGAAGACGAAGGACCCCGTCTTGTAGAGCGCTCGCAGTTAGCCACGGAGGAGGATTGGTATGACGCTTGCCAGTGGTTGGTGAGCGTTAGGCCTGATCTGCCCGTGGAGCAGTCGGCTAGCCACCGTGTTCACACGCCGTGGTTAGCTGGGAAACCAACTGCTAACGCTATGCCTTCTCTGCCGCTGGCGGAGCATGTCGTTGACATGTTCAAGGCGGCGGAGTCGTCCATTAACACGAGTGGACGTCTCGCGAAGGCCCCTCGCGAGGTGGCCAGGCGTTGTCGCATCGTGCCCCTGGACTACCAGCGGTACGGTGTGGTACCCAAGCCCAGCGTGGATGACCGCGCGGCTTTGGGTGAGGATACGCGGCCAGGCTCCCGTTCTGACGCGGGGGTCTTGTGCGCGAACGCGTTGCGTTCGGCGAATACCGCGTTGCGTGATGCGGAGGAGAGTGGGAGGGCTTCGATTGCCGCTCTGTCCCACGTCTCCCAGCTGTTACAGGGGGTAGTAACGGCATCCGCATCGCGCCAGCCAGGCCCGCTCGCGGTCCAGCGAACCATCCAGGATGGTATTAACCTGGCGCTGGACTGTATGACGCGGGCGGTGACCAGGAGTGTCCGGGCAAGACGCACATTTGCCCTGGACAATCTGTGCCCGTCTCAGGACCTGTATAATAGGCTACTCCGTACGCCTATGACGGGTCCTGGTCTTTTTGGAGGTGAGGGATGTCGCCACCTCCAGGAGACGGTCACCCTGGTGAATAACCAGAGGGCGCTGCGCGAACAGTTTGAGGTGCTGCGTCGTGCTAACGTTCGCGCCGCGGCCCCTGCGTATCGTCCCCTGCAGGCTCGAGGTGGTGCTGGCCAAGTCAGAGGCCAGCCGCCGTCGCAGCGCCGGCCTCGGCCGCGTGCGATTCGGCCAGCAGTGAGGGGGGCGCAGGCTCCTCAGCCGCCGTCAGCCAGGCAGCCGCCCGTGCACCGAGGTGCGCGCGGGGCGGGGCGGGTCGCGCGAGGATCTGGGCGTGGTTATCGTTCCTGACAGGGCGCTTACCGCGGTAAGGACCACGCCGGTGTGTATGGCGACGGAGACAGTGCCGCTCTTGCATGCCTTGTGTCCACCGCGGTCCCTAGGTGGACCGGTGGGAGGCCGGCTAGCCGACCACATGCAAGAGTGGGAACGGTTAACTCAGGACCGTTTAGTCTTGCGATGGCTTTCCGTGGGGTATCATCCAGAGTGGATGACAGGCCCGCCGTCGCGACTGTCTCTGGTGCCAGTCTGGACTCCCATTCCGAGAGATCCAGATCAAAGGTTGTGTATCGAGGAGGAGATAAATTCCCTCGTACAGAAAGGAGCTATTCAGCCGGCACAAAGGTGTCCGGGCTTCTATTCAACCCTGTTCTTGGTAACAAAACGCACCGGTGGGTGGAGACCGATTCTCAACCTCAAGCCATTGAACAAGTTCATCGAGACGCCCAGTTTCAAGATGGAAACGGTGCGCTCGGTGTTGGCGGGGTTGGAGAGGGGGATGTGGACGGCGTCGATAGATTTGAAGGACGCTTATTTCCACATCCCCATCCACAGGAGTTTCTGTCGCTTCCTGAGATTTGCATTCCAGGGCAGACAGTGGGAATTCAGGGTGTTGCCCTTCGGAATTTCCACGGCTCCTCGGGTTTTCACCCGTGTGGTTCTTGCGATCACAGCATACCTCCGCAGGAGAAGCATAGCAGTCCACACGTACATAGACGACTGGCTGTTGAAAGCGCACACCCGGGAAAGTTTGTCCGCCAATCTGGAGATTGTTTTGAAAATTCTCACAGACTTGGGCTGGATGATCAATTTCCCAAAATCAGAGCTGACTCCATCCCAGAAGTTTGTTTACCTGGGGATGTTCTTCGATCTGGAGACAGGATATGTTTATCCTACTCAGGAGAGAGTTCAAATACTCATCTCGTTGATTCAGTCAGTGTGCGACAGTCGTCATGTCCTGGCACGGGTTTACTTGAGAATGCTGGGGTTGATGGTTTCGTTGGAACCAGTCATTCCTCAGGCCGCCTTACGCAGGCGGCCGATCCAGTTGTTTCTCATGACACAATGGACCCAGAGTACAGGTTCGCTGGACTCGAATGTGTCAGTGTTGGCGCCTCTGATTCACCACCTGCAATGGTGGTTGAATACAGAGAATCTCTTGCTGGGGGTTTTGCTAACCCCTCCCCACCCTCAGGTGACTGTGTATACAGATGCATCGATGGAGGGCTGGGGAGCTTGCCTGGAAGAATCCACGATATCAGGGCTTTGGAATCTGGAACAGTCACAGGAACATATAAATCTACTGGAGCTAAGAGCAGTAGTCCTGGGCCTGGAACATTTCTTACAGAAAGTTCAGGGCAAGATTGTTCTTATTCGTTCAGACAACTCAACAGTTGTGACTTACATAAACCGCCAGGGCGGAACGAAGTCGCCCAGTCTCTGTATGATGACATGGAAACTGCTTTGTTGGTGTCTGGATCACCAGATTACCTTGAAAGCAGTTCATATTCCGGGAAGGTTAAACCTGCTAGCAGACTCATTGAGCCGAAGGATGAGTGTTTTACCCACGGAATGGCAACTAAATCAATGTGTGGCGGATCGTCTGTTCGACCATTGGGGGAAACCCAACATCGATTTGTTCGCAACGAAGAAGAATGCGAAGATGACGACGTACGTCTCTCCGATTCCGGATCCAAGCGCTTTCGCAACAGATGCGTTAGCTATCAGCTGGGGGAGAATGTATGCATACGCATTCCCTCCAGCAATCCTGATTCCAAAAATTCTTCAGAAAATCAGACAAGAGGAATGCCAAGTGCTTCTGATCGCCCCGGATTGGCCAAGCCGATCATGGTATACGGATCTGCTGGACCTTCTGGTCTGCAATCCGGTTCCTCTGCCTCTGATGGACGATATTATCTTCCAGGGCAAGGCCCTTCACAACAATCCGTCAATGTTCAGATTGACTGCGTGGATGTTGTCAAGGAATCTAGAATTAAGGAGGGCTTTTCTGAGCAAGCAGCCATGTTTATGGCCAAGGCCAGGAGGGGGTCAACCTCCAGAGCATATAATTATAAAATCAACAGATTTGCAGAATGGTGCTCAAAAAGATGTATTGATCCAATGGATTCATCTATTCAAGTAGTAGCTGATTTCCTCTGTCACCTCTATGATGCCTATAGCCTCAAGCCTAACTCTATTGCTGGTTATAAGTCAGCATTAATGTCTGTTATTCCTTGCTTGGCTAAGAGGGGAAGTGATGAAGTAAATACATTGAATGTATTAATTAAAGGCATGGGCAATCTAAGACCAAGGAATCCTCCTGTGATTCCGTCTTGGAGTTTATCGCTAGTGCTTCAAGTACTAGGTGATAAGCCTTTTGAACCACTTAGTTCCATTTCTATGAAACTATTAACACTGAAGACTGTGTTTTTAATTGCTGCGGCCTCGGCTAGGCGTAGGGGTGAGATTCATGCCTTATCAGCCGAGGATGACCGTTTTGTGGTTTCAGGGGAAGGCCTTAAGCTGCTACCTAGGATTAATTTCTTGGCTAAAAATCAGTCGTTGAAATATCCAGGTCAACCTATTATTTTGCCTGCTTTAACTAGATATGATCCTAATTCTAAAGCATGGTGTCCCGTCCGGGCGCTGCGCCGGTACAAACAACGTACGGCGGCATGGCGCACCGACCAGTCAGCGTTATGGTTGTCATATATTGAACCCCATGGGAGGGCTTCTAAGGACACCATTTCCAGGTGGATTGTGGAATGCATTCAGTTTTGCCATAAATCCGCCACCGGGAAGCCGGTTGACGTGGCCAAGGCTCACAGTGTCCGCGGCGTAGTGACATCCACGGCCCTATTTAATGGGGTCCCTGTGGATGATATTATGTCGGTGGCTCAGTGGCACTGTGAGTCAAGTTTTACAGACCATTATCTCCGTGACACCTCTAATCCTCTCGCCTTGTCGGTTTTGAAAAAATAAATCGGTTTATATTTTTTGAGGTGATTTCCTCATTACTTATATATATCACAATTAATTTATGGAAACACCCACTTTTTTGGGCCTGCATCAGTCTTTACCGATGGGAAGATGATGTCAGCAGCCATTTTCAACAAGGTCAGTCTTGTTCATGTGTTGTCCGTTGTTGATTGTATTGTCACGATTACCCGTTATTAATATGGTGATGGTTTGTGTATTTGTGTGGTTCATTGTTGAGAGTTACGAAAATGGAGCTTTTTCGTCTCTGTCCTGTAGTACATGGCACTTGTACGTAGAGAGCGTATAGGACATTGAGGTCAGTCGACTCTTCCTCCCAGGAAGGAGGGGGGGGGGGGAGCGCATATGACATTCGGTCATCTCTCATACATCGGTGGTGTTATCCGATGGTTAGTCAAATCCTGACTGTTTTTTCTTACAGTTTCAGAAGTTTAAGTGCCTTAAACGCAGAAAAGCGTATAGGGATGAGCTGGTCTTTTGACCTCGCCTCCCTCCCGCCAGATTCACTTTCGAATTCTGGCAATATCAAAAGTATTAGGGAGGTAAGTATACTCTTGAAGTGAAATAAACGAAATCTAGGATTTCTTTTTTCACGAGAGAGTTGATACTTACCTCCCTAGATACGGACCCGGCCTCTCCACCCCACAGAGGCTCGGTCTTCAGGCTCTTAATAGTTGCATGTGTGTCAGCCAATAATCTAGTCAGAGGAAGTGCTAGTCTGCGCATGCGCGGTGGTGGGGCTGGCATCCGCCAGACTACGCTCTGACTCCCTGCCCAGTAGGGGCACCTAACTGTTTTAAATCTGAGTGTTTATTGAGTGAAAGCCAATATTTAGCAATATCAAAAGTATTAGGGAGGTAAGTATCAACTCTCTCGTGAAAAAAGAAATCCTAGATTTCGTTTATGTCGCTGGAACCCGCGGGCTGCTTATCAGTCCAGGGGTATCCGCACGCCGCGGGTGCCAGTACCTCCTATGGCACCTTCCCTGGCCAGTCCGGGTTAGCTCTCTTTGCTGACCCGGAGTCTAATCTGTCTGGCCAGGAGGATGAGGATTACCTGTTGGGGTCGCCGTCTGAGGACGTGGCCATGGATTATGACGTCTGTGCACCCCTCGCGGGGAATACAGGCGACTTATTCCACGGTTCTACTCACGCAGGGGTAGAATCCACGGTTCAGACTGTGGCCCTGGGCGCTGACGGCCAGCGTTACCGCATACCTCGGCTTGCCGAGAGTGTCGCTGGTGCTGGCGGGGCCGTGGTGGGGCGGTATGTGCCCCGCGCTCTACCACGGCGCCTGCTCCTGGTCAAGCCAGTGAGATTAGCATGCCGGTGTTGTCAGGCCCGCATGCTCTCCCTGGTTTTCCAGGGATATCAGCGTATCCGCCGTCAAGCTCTGTTGCTTGCGCTCAGGAGGAAGATGAAGGCCCCCGTCTTGTAGAGCGCTCGCAGCTAGCCACGGAGGAGGATTGGTCTGACGCTTGCCAGTGGTTGGTGAGTGTTAGACCAGATCTGCCCGTGGAGCAGTCGGCTAGCCAGCGTGACCACAGGCCGTGGTTAGCTGGTAAGCCTACTGCTAACGCTATGCCTTCTCTGCTGCTGGCAGAGCATGTCGTTGACATGTTCGAGGCGGCGGAGACGTCCATTAAGTCGAGTGGACGTCTCGCGAAGGCCCCGCGCGAGGTGGCCAGGCGTTGCCGCATCGTGGCCCTGGATTACCAGCGGTACGGTGTGGTACCTAAGCCGAGCGTGGATGACCGCGCGGCTTTGGGTGAGGATGCGCGGCCAGGCTCCCGTTCTGACACGGGAGTCTTGTGTTCGAACGCGTTGCGTTCAGCAAATACCGCGTTGCGTGATGCGGAGGAGAGTGGGAGGGCTTCGATTGCCGCTCTGTCCCACGTCTCCCAGCTGTTACAAGGGGTAGTAACAGCATCCGCATCGCGCCAGCCAAGTCCGGTCACAGTCCAGCGAGCCATCCAGGATGGTATCAACCTGGCTCTGGACTGTATGACGCGGGCGGTGACCAAGAGTGTCTGGGCAAGGCGCACATTTGCCTTGGACAATCTGTGCCCATCCCAGGACCTGTACAATAGGCTACTGCATACGCCTATGACAGGTCCTGGTCTCTTTGGAGGTGAGGGATGTAGGCACCTCCAGGAGACGGTTACTCTGGTAAATAACCAGAGGGCGCTGCGCGAGCAGTTTGAGGTGCTTCGTCGTGCTAACGTTCGCGCCGCACCCCCTGCGTATCGTCCCCTGCAGGCTCGAGGTGGTGGTGGCCAGGTCAGAGGCCAACCACCATCGCAGCGTCGGCCTCGGCCGCGTGCGATTCGGCCAGCAGCGAGGGGGGGCGCAGGCTCCTCAGGCGCAGTCAGCCAGGCAGCCGCCCGCGCACCGAGGTGCGCGCGGTGCTGGTCGTGGCACACGAGGATCTGGGTGTGGTAATCGTTCCTGATGGGACGGTTACCGCGGTGAGAACCGCTCCGGTGTTTCTGGCAAAGGAGACAGTGCCACTCTTGCACTCCTTATGTCCACCTCTATCCCTAGGTGGACCGGTGGGAGGCCGGCTAGCCGACCACATGCAAGAGTGGGAACGGTTAACTCAGGACCGTTTAGTCTTGCGATGGCTTTCAGTCGGGTATCATCCCGATTGGATGACAGGCCCGCCATCGCGACTGTCTCTAGTGCCGATCTGGACTCCAAATCCGAGAGATCCAGAGCAAAGGTTGTGTATCGAGGGGGAAATAAATTCCCTCATACAAAAAGGACCTATTCAGCCGGCACAAAGGTGTCCGGGCTTCTATTCAACCCTGTTCTTAGTAACAAAAAACACCGGAGGGTGGAGACCAATTCTCAACCTCAAGCCATTGAACAAGTTCATAGAGACGCCCAGTTTCAAGATGGAGACTGTGCGCTCGGTGTTGGCGGGGTTAGAGAGGGGAATGTGGACAGCGTCGATAGATTTGAAGGACGCTTATTTCCACATCCCCATACACAGGAGTTTCCGTCGCTTCCTGAGATTTGCATTCCAGGGCAGACAGTGGGAATTCAGGGTGTTACCCTTCGGAATTTCCATGGCTCCTCGGGTTTTCACCCGTGTGGTTCTTGCGATCACCGCATACCTCCGCAGGAGAAGCATAGCAGTCCACACGTACATAGACGACTGGCTGTTGAAAGCGCACACCCGGGAAAGTTTATCGGCCAGTCTGGAGATTGTTTTGAAAACTCTCACAGACTTGGGCTGGATGATCAATTTCCCAAAATCAGAGCTGACTCCATCCATCCCAGAAGTTTGTTTACCTGGGGATGTTCTTCGATCTAGAGACAGGATATGTTTTTCCTACTCAGGAGAGAGTTCAGAAACTCATCTCATTGATTCAGTCAGTGTGCGACAGTCGTCATGTCCTGGCACGGGTTTACTTGAGAATGCTGGGGTTGATGGTTTCATTGGAACCAGTCATTCCTCAGGCCGCCTTACGCAGGCGGCCGATCCAGTTATTTCTCATGACACAATGGACCCAGAGTACAGGTTCGCTGGACTCGAAAGTGTCAGTGTTGGCGCCTCTGATTCATCACCTGCAATGGTGGTTGGACACAGAGAATCTCTTGGTGGGGGTTATGCTAACCCCTCCCCACCGTCAGGTGACTGTGTATACAGATGCATCGATGGAGGGCTTGGGAGCTTGCCTGGAAGAATCCACGATATCAGGGCTTTGGAATCTGGAACAGTCAAAGGAACATATAAATTTACTGGAGCTAAGAGCAGTAGTCCTGGGCCTGGAACATTTCTTACAGAAAGTTCAGGGCAAGATTGTTCTTATTCGTTCAGACAACTCAACAGTTGTGACTTACATAAACCGCCAGGGCGGAACGAAGTCGCCCAGTCTCTGTATGATGACATGGGGACTGCTTTGTTGGTGCCTGGATCACCAGATTACCTTGAAAGCAGTTCATATTCCGGGAAGGTTAAATCTGCTAGCAGACTCATTGAGCCGGAGGATGAGTGTTTTACCCACGGAATGGCAACTAAATCAATGTGTGGCGGATCGTCTGTTCGACCATTGGGGGAAACCCAACATCGATTTGTTCGCAACGAAGGAGAATGCGAAGATGACGACGTACGTCTCTCCGATTCCGGATCCAAGCGCTTTCGCAACAGATGCGTTAGCTATCAGCTGGGGGAGAATGTATGCATACGCATTCCCTCCAGCAATCCTTATTCCAAAAATTCTTCAGAAAATCAGACAAGAGGAATGCCAAGTGCTTCTGATCGCCCCGGATTGGCCAAGCCGATCATGGTATACGGATCTGCTGGACCTTCTGGTCTGCAATCCGGTTCCTCTGCCTCTGAGGGACGACATTATCTTCCAGGGCAAGGCCCTTCACAACAATCCGTCAATGTTCAGATTGACTGCGTGGATGTTGTCAAGGAATCTAGAATTAAGGAGGGCTTTTCTGAGCAAGCAGCCATGTTTATGGCCAAAGCCAGGAGGGGGTCAACCTCCAGAGCATATAATTATAAAATCAACAGATTTGCAGAATGGTGCTCAAAAAGATGTATTGATCCAATGGATTCATCTATTCAGGTAGTAGCTGATTTCCTCTGTCACCTGTATGATGCCTATAGCCTCAAGCCTAACTCTATTGCTGGTTATAAGTCAGCTTTAATGTCTGTTATTCCTTGCTTGGCTAAGAGGGGAAGTGATGAAGTAAATACATTAAATGTATTAATTAAAGGCATGGGCAATCTAAGACCAAGGAATCCCCCTGTGATTCCGTCTTGGAGTTTATCGCTAGTGCTTCAAGTACTAGGTGATAAGCCTTTTGAACCACTTAGTTCCATTTCTATGAAACTATTAACACTGAAGACTGTGTTTTTAATTGCTGCGGCCTCGGCTAGGCGTAGAAGTGAAATTCATGCCTTATCAGCCGAGGATGACCGTTTTGTGGTTTCAGGGGAAGGCCTTAAGCTGCTACCTAGGATTAATTTCTTGGCTAAGAATCAGTCGTTGAAATATCCAGGTCAACCTATTGTTTTGCCTGCTTTAACTAGATATGATCCTAATTCTAAAGCATGGTGTCCCGTCCGGGCGCTTCTCCGGTGCAAACAACGTACATCGGAGTGGCGCACCGACCAGTCGGCGTTATGGTTGTCATATATTGAACCCCATGGCAGGGCTTCTAAGGACACCATTTCCAGGTGGATTGTAGAATGCATTCAGTTTTGTCATAAATCCGCCACCGGGAAGCAGGTTGACGTGGCCAAGGCTCACAGTGTCCGCGGCGTAGTGACATCCACTGCCCTATTTAATGGGGTCCCTGTGGATGATATTATGTCGGTGGCTCAGTGGCACTGTGAGTCAAGTTTTACAGACCATTATCTCCGTGACACCTCTAATCCTCTCGCCTTGTCGATTTTGAAAAAATAACTAGGCTTATATTTTTGATGAGGTTTCCTCATTGCTTATATATTTCACAATTAATTTATGGAAACAACCACTTTTTTGGGACTGCATCATTCTTCACCAATGGGAAGATGATGTCAGCAGCCTTTTCAACAAGGTCAGTCTTGTGCATGGGTTGTCCATTGTTGATTGTCTTGTCACGTTACCCGTTATTAATATGATGGTGGTTTTGTGTATTTATGTGGTTCATTGTTGAGAGTATACGAAAAGGGAGTTTTTTCGTCTCTGTCCTGTAGTACATGGCACTTGTACATAGAGAGCGTATAGGACATTGAGGTCATTCGACTCTTCCTCCCAGGAAGGAGGGGGGGAGCGCATATGACATTCGGTCATCTCTCATACATCGGTGGTGTTATCCGATGGCTAGTCAAATCCTGACTGTTTTTTCATACAGTTTCAGAAGTTTAAGTGCCTTAAACGCAGAAAAGCGTATAGGGATGAGCTGGTCTTTTGACCTCGCCTCCCTCCCGCCGAATTCACTGTCGAATTCTGGCAATATCAAAAGTATTAGGGAGGTAAGTATACTCTTGATGTGAAATAAACGAAATCAAGGATTTCTTTTTTCACGAGATAGTTGATACTTACCTCCCTAGATACGGACCCGGCCTCTCCACCCCACAGAGGCTCGGTCTTCAGGCTCTTAATAGTTGCATGTGTATCAGCCAATAAATTTGTCAGAGGAAGTGCTAGTCTGCGCATGCGCGGTGGTGGGGCTGGCATCCGCCAGACTACGCTCTGACTCCCTGCCCAGTAGGGGCACCTAACTGTTTTAATCTGAGTGTTTATTGAGTGAAAGCCGATATTTAGCAATATCAAAAGTATTAGGGAGGTAAGTATCAACTCTCTCGTGAAAAAAGAAATCCTTGATTTCGTTTATTTCAGTACACAGTATTGCCAGTGCTCTAATATCTCCTCAACACTTTCTCAGATAATCCATCTCACACATGTGTGCGTGTATGCATGCGTGCGTGTGTGTATGCGTGCATGTCCAACATGATAACTCAAGTTTTACTGGAGATATCTCCACCAAACTTGGTGGGAGATAGTGATTGTGGTCCTGCTGAAATTTCTTGGCTCTGGAGGCAAAAGGTCACACATCATTTTCATTGAAAGGCAGTAATTCCAATAATAAAATTTCAAAAATAGTCATCTCTTAGCCTACAAATGGATATTCCACAAGACCACTTCAAAAGTTAAAATAGCTGGCTTAGCGATTAAAGGTTTAAAATAATTTGGACATATTTTTGCCTTATTTTTTCCCCCAGATTTGGAATGAGAGAGACTGCAATATTTCATATATAAAGGTAAGTACTTAATGCATGGAAAATACCTCCTAAGTAATGCGAAGCTAAAAGAAAACTAAACACATGGATTTAATTTCCAAATATTCATACACAGGACAATGATGCATGTGTGCTCTGCTTTGCAGTAAATATTTATAATCATTCCTGTCATATATAGTTATTAGCTTCTAATAATTAAATTGAATGATTAACCCTTTAACCCTAGAATTGTTCAAGAAAATTTCAATTTTCTCATAGAAAATGTTCCTTTGCAGACCAAGAGAAGACTATTTTTGGAAAATTTACCACTGGAATGACTGGCTCGGTTATCGAGCCAGTCATTCCAGTGGTATATTTTCAAACATAGTCTTCTCTTGGTCTGCAAATGGAGATTTCTCAAGGCAAATGCAGAAGCCGTTTTTGGCTGATATGAGTGTTAAATGGTGACCAAGAGAAGACTATTTTTGAAAATTTATCACTGAAATAACTGGCTGATATGATTGTTAAATGGTTAAAAGAAGTCTGTTGATCTGTCACTCTGTCAGCCTGTCAAATTTCTTAACAACAGATGCCACTAGCTTTTTTGGTCCAAAAACATTGTTTGCAAAATAAACATTATTTATCATAAGAGACTGAATGAAATTTATACGTTTCAAATGTTCATTATCTATTGTTTATTTGCTGGTATTTGTTTTCCAGGTCTTACGTAGTGCTTTAGACACTGCAGGACTTTCTCATACAAGAATAGTGGCACCTGATGGTTCCTGGACATTGGCAAAGGACATTATATATGATTCTGCCTTGGCGGCCGCTGTTGATTACATTGGGTAAGAGTAGATTGTCAATAAATAAATTCTAGCCTCACAGGTAACCCTTGCAGAAAGTTCTATTAGGGAATATTTTCACTTTGTTTCACATTAATGAATAAAACCTGTCTAGCGGGAGCCCAAACTATAGGCCATCCAAGCCTATTAATTATTGCATCATATGAAAGCATTCCGTGTATCAATTAAGATGTGGATATATTGTTCTCAGCTCATCTTTATGATATTTAGTAATATATACTGTGATTAAAGGTTCAGTAATAAACATGTTAACACCAAATGTAAACTGCAACAGCGCCCAGTCAAATTAGTTTCAAAATATTCAACAGAATGTTTATTAAATAGTTAAGACATACAACTGGTACAACTTGACAGACTATTAAACGTTTGGGATGGACTTATATATGCCATTCATGACGTATTTGAATGTGACGTCAGCTTACATGTAACGTAATTGATTATGACATCATATACTTGACTGACAGATTGGATGCATCGGTTTGAACTAATAATAAAACATTCAGTCAGTTCATTTTGTATTACTTTCTGTTTTTTTAGACTAAATATGTTAAGCTCCCTTTAGAATTAAGTACATGTCATGCCTATAGGCTCAGGAGCTTTACGTGTCAGGAAACTATGCATCAAGACCCTTGGGCCTCTTGTATAAACTAGTCTGATATTCCAACCACCTGTATTAAATAGTCATCATGTGTTTTCCACAGTCTTGTGTATTGTGTTTTCTCAGGGCTCATTATCCAGGTACATTAACTACTGAAGAAGCTTTAATTACTGGCAAACAGCTGTGGTCATCTGAAGACTTCAGTACCTTTAATGACAATGTTGGTGCTGGGTGTTGGGCTCGGGTAAGATAGAGTAATTTTGTTTTTGCATTAACCCTTTCACCGATGAATTAACCATATCTCATTTTGAAGGCAACCATACAGGAAAACTTGAGTATTTTGAAATTAATTTGACTGGAAGTCGTTACTGCCATAGGAAGTAATGACTTCCAGTCAAATTAATTTCAAAATATTCAACAGATTTAGTTTTACATCATAAAGAGTATAGCTTTTTCTGGAATTTGTTGGTTGAAGGGTTAAAATTGGTATATATCATGGGTTGAGATAAACCAGGATGAGCCACTAGCCAGAAGAACTAGTGATCACGTGATTCTGCTAGCCCTGCTGATTAGTGACAACCTGACAGATATCTATTATTTTTAGGCATTATGCTACAACATGTTTGGCTTATGTCATTGTTATTCAATGGACCTTTCCAGTTTATCTCTCAATCATGTGACATCATAATCAACTATGTGACATGTAGGATGATGTCATTGATTATGATGTCATCCTACATGTCGCATAGTTGATGTGTACATGTAGGATTATGTTATAATCAATGACATCATGAATGACATAATTAAGTTCATCACGAACGCATGAATGATGATGAACTAAAGCGTTGGTGTACGAATTGTATGGCTTTAGTATTTAATAAACATGCTGTCGAATTCATAATAAGGAAAAATTAGTTACCTCTCCAGGATGTAGAAATTGTTTGAGTGTAGCTTGCGTGACCATCTCGGTCACTTCATCAGCACTAACTGACAGTCGCTGGCAACGTCACTCTGGTCAGATCTTGTGGAGTCACGTGACAGCATGGACTGGTAGATTGCTGGTATACGGTAGCCAAAACTCAAACAATTTCTACATCCCGGAGAGGTAACTAATTTTTCCTTATTATGAATCATCCTGGGATCGGGACCAACTTTTTCGGAAATATGCTGTTGAATGTTTTGAAACTAATTTGACTGGGCATAGGCAGCAACAGCACCCAGTAAAATTAGTTTCAAAATATTCAACAACTTACCTGTAAAATTTTCTGGAAATAGATAGTCATGGATTGATTGATCCCAACACGGGCAAAGTGTGGTTGGAGCTTAGCTAGCGATAGGTGAGACGTAACTAAAACTGGATTCATCCATTCAATTCTGTTCAATATGAAAACTCATACAATCATTTAATGCTCCGATTTGCTCAAGAACATTACATGACTAATTACACCAGATTCTTTACAACAGAAAATATATTGTGTTCTGAACATTTTGAAAATAATTTGACTGGAAGCCACTGATGCTTTTGGTTGTCTTGTCTTTGTGATGCTGGGAGTTATGGCATAAAAGAGTTAGACTGAATCTAGTTATATTGTTATTTTGTCTTACAGATTTTGAACCAGAATTATGTGAATGGATATATGACCAGGTGATTATCATTCCCAGTGATGAAATATTCACTCAATTATAATATAAGAATTGCCAATATATAAACACTTAACCCTTTAACATTCATATCAGCCAAAAACAGCTTCTGCAGTAGTCTTGAAAGATATCCATTTGCAGACCAAGAGAAAACTATTTTTGAAAATTATATCACTGGAATGACTGGCTCGATAATCGAGCCAGTCATTCCAGTGGTAAAATTAAAAAAATAGTCTTCATGGTCTGCAAATGGACATTTTCTATGAGAAATTAACATTTTCTAAAACAAATTTGAAGGTTAAAAGGTTAAAAGCTGCTCAATATCTTATGTCATAATCAAATTTGTCACATGTTAGTTGATGTCATGATCAAAATGACGTCGCTCCTTCGCAAAAATCAAAGTCTATCCTGAAAGCGTACTAACTGTATTTCGTTGATGAATTTGCAATTTAATAAAATTCTATTAAATATTTTAAAACTAATTTGGCTGAGAGCTGTTGCTGTCATGGGCAACATACCACATTCAAATTAGTTTTCAAATATTTAAATTTAGATACTGGGAATCAAGATTTCAAAGTTTCAAATCGAATCAAGCATGCATAAAAAAAGGGCAGAGCTTAGTTAGAAATGGAGTCCTCTATTGATACTAAGACCCTCTTTGTACGGTGGCAAGAGAATATATAGAATGATATTCTAGCCTATTTTCTCCATATTCGATATACGTTTTGTCTACATCTTTTTGTCAGTCATTGATATTTTATTATATATCGTACTTTCATGAGCATTGATTATTGTTATCCTATTATTCATTGTACTTGGACATTGATAACACTAGTTAAGCGAGCACTCCAATGTAATTGAGGACTATACTGATATAGAACCTAGAACCATGAATTCACAGAATCTAAATTTCAACTATACAGTCATGGAAGCTGATCAATATTTTGAAACTATGGCAGCTCCCAGTCAAAGTAGTTTCAAAATATTTAACAGAATGTATATTAAATTGTAAACTCATTAAAGACATACAATTGATACACTTTGACGAAGGAGATTCATTCATCTTGATTGTGACATCAGTTAACGAGTGATGTAATTCATCTTTCCAGCGTATCCATTCATCATCAGACCTCGTATGACATCATAATCAGCTCAACGCGTGTATGATGACATCATAATTATTATGTTACAAAGGGTTCCATATAGACCGTCACCAAATTTTAAATGGTCCGACACGTTGTATGAATTGTATATCTTTGTAATTCTTTGCTATTTAATAAACATGCTGTTGAATATTTTGAAACTAATTTGACTGGGGGCTGTTGCTGCCTTAGGCAGCAACAGGGGCGCTGTTGCTGCCTTAGGCAGCAACAGCCCCCAGTCAAATTAGTTTCAAAATATTCAACAGCTTACCTGTGTAGTTTTTTTGGAAATTCATAGTCAGGGTGTTCAGAGATCGATCGAGCCCAACAAGAGCGAGGTGTGGGTGGAGCTTAGCTAGAGATAGGTGGGGCATAGCTAAAACCGGAAAGGTCCATTGATTATCATTATGATGTCAGATGCTTTATTGAGATATCAGATCCCTCTATTGGCCAGTCAAAAGGCATGGCGTATATAGGTTTGTTTTATGTGACAAACAGTAAAATAAATGTAGTCAACCATGTGTAAATAAGAGCCCACTGGATCAACACACAGGTAATAGGAAGAGATAATGGGATATTCAGTGTGTTATGCTGCGGTGGTCAGTTTTTGTTTAGTTTTCTTTACCTCTGCTTTGGCTAACATATCAGGCCCATGATCACAGCGCTTTAGATAAAACTGTATCTCTTCATCCGTATCAATAGTACTGGTACAAAGCATTTATATCACATTGGTTTGTACTTTCAGCGTATGTGTTGTCTTTAGCTCGATTTTATGCATACCAGTTATGTTTTGCATCTGGCTCTACTACAGATAGCCTGTCCAGCCTATGGCCATCAAGCATATATAACATACTATCATTAACGTAAACTACCTGCCTTAGGCGTTTAATGACTAAATTTTAAAAATAAAATAAAATATTTACATATTGAATGGCCATTTGCAGGCCAAGAGAAAACTATTTTTGAAAATTTATCACTGGAATGACTGGCTTGGTTATCGAGCCAGTCATTCCTGTGATTATTTTTCAAAAATGGTCTTCTCTTTGCCTGCAAATGGACATTCCTCAAGACTACTACAGGGGCCGGTTTTGGCCGACTTCGTCGTGAAAAGGGTAATGAGAGAAATATTGATATTTTCACAGTACAATATCTTGGAACCTGATAGCAAGCTACTATGTAGGTTTGCGCTACACTCGCTGTGGACTGATGACCGCTATGGAACCATGGAGTGGTCACTATGTTGTTGAATCACCTATCTGGATAACTGGTAATATATTTTCTAATGGAGTAAATTATATCATACATGTTTAGCACATGTCCTAAAGCAAATTTCACAAAGTCGTATTAACAAGGCATCATAGAACCCCCTCCTAACCACAGGGATTTAAACTTGTAGCACTGGGGTAGCTCTTACTGTGGTAACCATGGGCCGCACCGCGCGCACCTTGGTGCACGGGCGGCTGCGCCCCCCTCGCTGCTGGCCGAAGCGCATGCGGCCGTTGCCGACGCTGTGCTGGTGGCTGGCCGCTGACCTGGCCACCGCCACCTCGGGCCTGCAGGGGATGATACGCAGGGGGCGCTGTGCGAACGCGCTCTCTACGGAGCACTTCAAATTGCTCACGTAATGCCCTCTGGTTAGTGACCAGGGTAACCGTCTCCTGGAGATGATTACATCCCTCACCTCCAAAGAGACCAGGACCTGTCATAGGCGTACGCAGCAGCCTATTATACAAATCCTGGGACGGGCACAAGTTATCAAGAGCAAACGTGCGCCTCGCCCGGACACTCCTGGTTACAGACCGGGTTAAACAGTCCAAAGCCAAGTTAATTCCATCTTGGATGGCTCTCTGGACAGTCACCGAACTAGGTTGACGTAATGCGGATGCCGTTACTACCCCCTGTAACAACTGTGAGACATGCGAAAGCGCTGAGATAGACGCCCTCGAACTCTCTTCCGCATCACGTAACGCGGTGTTAGCCGAACGCAAAACGTTCGAACACAGTGCTCCCGTGTCAGACTGGGAACCTGGCCGCGTATCTTCACCCAGCGCAGCACAGTCATCCGTGCTTGGCTTAGGTACTACACCGTATAGCTGATATTGATCAGCTGTAATACGGCACCGCTTTGCCACTTCACAGGGGGGGGGGGGCCCTTCGCTAAACGTCCATGTGCCTTAATGGACGTCTCCGCAGCAGTGAACATATCAACAATATGATCAGCTAACGGCAAAGATGGCATAGCGGTAACAGTCGGTTTTCATGCCAGCCACGGGCGCTGGTCCCGTTGACGGGCCGACTGATTCACGGCAAGATCTGGTCTGACGTTGATTAGCCACTGACAAGCATCAGACCAGTCTTCCTCCGTGGCCACCTGCGAATGCTCTACAAGACGAGGGCCTTCGTCATCCTCCTGAGCAATCACAGGTGTGTATGTGGCTGGAGGAACTGATACGCCTGGAAAGCCAGAGAAAGCATGCGGGCCTGAAAGAACAGGCATGCCAAACTGACTGGCTTGACCAGGAGCAGACACCGTGGTATTGCGTGGGGAAAATTTTGCCACACCACGGCCCTGGCCAGCACCTGCTACACCATCGGCAAGCCGAGGTATGCGGTAAAACTGGCCATCAGATCCAGCCCGGGCTACCTTCTGCGCCGTGAATGCTACTCTTGCGTGAGTAGTACCATGGACAATGTCGCCCATGTTCCCCACGAGGGGTGCACGTACGTCAATGTCCATGGCCACGGCGCCAGAAGGAGAACCCAGCAGATACTCCTCTTCTTCCTGGCCATAAAGATTAGACTACAGGTCAGCAAAGAATGCTAACCCGGACTGGCCAAGAGACACCTGACCTGCTGCCAGTGTTCTTACCGTGGATTTCACCCTCTATTAGGGCCACCTCTGAATCATGGTCGAAAACTGATAGGTCCCTAAATAGTACCGATTCAGAGGCGGGGATTGTCTGCTCCGGAGCAGATGAAGAGGACAACGAAAGATTTGGACCAGGAAGCATGCCACGAAGCAACTCTGGGACCAAATCTTTAATTGTCCTCTTCATCTCTCCCATCATCTCAATACGGAAGGCCTCCATATCCATAGGGGACGAGGCCTTCCTCTTACCCTTCTTACCAGAAGCCTCTTTCTTAATTTTCTTTCCTCCTCTGGAGCCTTTTCCCTGGTCTGCAATGATAGAAATTCAGACACTAGCTTCCCCCCCCCCCCACCACTTTTTACAGATCTCACATTTAAGCAATGGCCCACATGGGCTGCACTGGGAGCATAAATGGGGGAAGAATCTATCCAGGATAAACCTTCCACATGAAGGACAACCAGGCCTCTGAAACACCAGAGGATGAAGACAATGAGTATTACACATATTGAATTAGAACTCAACACGAAATAAACAAGGAGGAATGGGGCCATAAAGACCCAAGCTGATAATAATAATAATAAATCAGTGTTCGACAAAACTTTTAACTGATAGTAAGGCGCAAGGCTGATTATGACGTCATAACTTCAAAAATAAGAAGTTAAATCGATCCGAAACAAAACCTCCAGGTGTAAGGACGAATTGTAATCATATCCAGAACATCCTAACTAGACAGGATAGTTTATACAGACTATACAAACATTAGATAAACAATGATAAATGGCAGTAAGATTTTATGAATATTGTCAAATATAATTGAAATGCCTCATATCATAACTAGAGTACCTGAGTCTTTAGCATAGACAAACCATCTGATCTGATGTACCGGACGCTCCACCAACATTATGACCTCTTAACTCTCTCCACCTTATAGGGGAAGGAAGTGGACAAAGAGGGCAAAGTGAGAAGACCTTCATCCGAGGCCTCCAACTCACTGGGAAAAGATTTTTGGTTAGATAACCTAACAATGTTAGTAGGAAATGGAACCTTGGTGGAGAGAAAAACAAACTCTCTGATGATGTGATGTCCTAAACAATCATAGGTAGATACCTGTGGACATAAACACAAAGAGAGATTAGCATTTCATAGCACCATTTTGAAATAAACTAGTTATTTTAGGCGCTTATCATGATAAACGCAAGTCCCGGAAACACATTACAACGGGATAAACTCGCTAAAATATACTAGAAGTCACCTGATGGCTAGGTCCTGGGCGCTCCTCTGGAGAAGTAACCCATTCTGCCATATTAATCTAGGTGAAAAAGAACTTCTACACAGCCAAAACTTTCAGAATTTAAGGAAAAGCCTATGAGCATAGAAAACATGAGTTGTCTCTCTGCCAAAAAATTAGCATAGAGGAAGTACTAGTCTGCGCGTGTGCGGTGGTGGGGCTAGCATCCGCCAGTCCGTCTTCTGACTACCTGCCCAGTAGGGCCACCGTACTTTTTTAATCTGAGTGTTTTATTGAGTGAAAGCCGATATTTAGCAATATCAAAGAGTATTAGGGAGGTAAGTATACTCTTGAAGTGAAAATGACTTGTCCCGGGCAGATCTCAAATTGTATCCAAAGGCAACATTGGATGTGTGCTGTAGTGAAAATGACTTGTCCCGGGCAGATCTCAAATCATATCCAACGGCAACATTGGATTTTCACTTCAAGAGTATACTTACCTCCCTAATACTTTTGATATTGCTAAATATTGGCTTTCACTCAATAAACACTCAGATTTAAAACAGTTAGGTGCCCCTACTGGGCAGGGAGTCAGAGCGTAGTCTGGCGGATGCCAGCCCCACCACCGCGCATGCGCAGACTAGCACTTCCTCTTTGCTAGATTATTGGCAAAGAGAACACACATGTCTTTTTTAGTCATAAGCTTTTTTTGCTCTTAAACTGTTATTTGGTGTATCTTTTGGAGTGATAGTGTCTGATTTGTATGGCAGGAGGGAACACTTCGCCACAGGAGGACTTAGGACCTTTAAATCAGGTGACTTCTAGTAAAATTAGCGAGTTTTCTTCCCGGTGTATTGTGTTTCCGGGACTCGCGTTTACCGTGATAGGCGCCTTAGTTAGTTGGTTTATGTCAACTCGGTGCTACCTAGGACTAATTTCTCTTTCTGTTTATGTCCACAGGTCTGTATGACGCTAGGTGGTGACATCACAGTAGCAGAGAGTTAGTTTTCTCTCCACCATGGTTCCATTTCACTTCAAGAGTATACTTACCTCCCTAATACTTTAGATATTGCTAAATATTGGCTTTCACTCAATAAACACTCAGATTTAAAACAGTTAGGTGCCCCTACTGGGCAGGGAGTCAGAGCGTAGTCTGGCGGATGCCAGCCCCACCACCGCGCATGCGCAGACTAGCACTTCCTCTTTGCTAGATTATTGGCAGAGAGTTCACACATGTCTTTTTGTGCTGAAGCTTTTTCTTAATCTTAAACTGTCTAAGTGGTGTTATTTAGAAGTGATAGTCACTTTTTTGGATGGCGGGAAGTAACAATTCGCCAAAGAAGGACTTAGGACCTTTAAATCAGGTGACTTCTAGTAAAATTAGCGAGTTTTCTTCCCGGTGTATTGTGTTTCCGGGACTCGCGTTTACCGTGATAAGCGCCTTAGTTAGTTGGTTTATGTCAACTCGGTGCTACCTATGACTAATTTCTCTTTCTGTTTATGTCCACAGGTCTGTATGACGCTAGGTGGTCGCATCACAGTAGCAGAGAGTTAGTTTTCTCTCCACCATGGTTCCATTTCCTACTAACACTGTTAGGTTATCTAACCAAATGAAAAATATGTCCAGTGAGTTGGAGGCCTAGTATAAAGGTCTTCTCACTTTGCCCTCTTGATCCAATTCCTTCCCCATGAGGTGGAGAGAGTTAAGAGGCGTGCAGATGGTGGAGTTCTCCGGTTCGTCACGTTGGATGGTTTGTCTATACAAAGTGTCAGGTATCTAGTTATTGATAATGTGGTGATGTTAATTATTGTAAACAAACAAAGGGAGATAATTAACATTTTTGCCAGAAAAGAGTTATCTATATGTATCTGATGGTTGTGTAGTCGACTTATCCATTCAGCATACAATTCGTCCTTGCACTTGGATGTTTTGTTGGGATCGAATTTTTCCTGTCACGGGATTAATGACGTCATAATCAAGCAATTCAAGCGCTATGCTGGTTTCTGATGTATATTGATCTTTATGATCGTTTTCCTTCTCTTTGAGTTGGATTGAGTTTCTAAGCTTAACTAGTTGCTCATACTCCTTGTCCTTTGCCCTGTTTCAGGGACCGGGTTGCGCGTCCTGTGGTCGTTCTCTTAATGAAAAGTTCTGGCCGCATCTGTGCTATCAATGTAGCCCTTGTGGTCCATTGGTTAATTGTGACATATGTAAGCACTGGGGGGGCGAGTTAATGTCCGAATTCTTGTGCTGCTTACAGGCGACGGACAAGGTGGTAGAGGAGGAGAAGAAGAAGAAGCGGAAACGAGAGGTTGTAAGTAGGAAGGGTAAGGGGAAGGTCTCGTCCGCGGTGGATATGGAGGCCTTCCGGACCGAGATGTTGGGAGAGATGAAGAGGACAATAAAGGATTTGGTTCCAGGGTTGCTTCGTGGCATGCTTCCTGGACCAAATCCTTTACTGTCCTCATCATCGGCTTCGGAGCAGGTAATCCCCGCCTCTGGATCGATTTTCCTTAGTCCGCTTCCGTTGTTCGACGATTCAGAGGTGGCCCCATTAGAGGGGGCATTCCACGGCCCTGGCAGCAGGCTTATTGCCGCGCCGATAGGGGACCGTGGACGGTTGTCGCTGGAACCCGCGGGCTGCTTATCAGTCCAGGGGTATCCGCATGCCGCGGTGGCCAGTACCTCCTATGGCACCGTTCCTGGTCAGCCCGGGTTAGCTCTCTTTGCTGACCCGGGGTCTAATCTTTCTGACCAGGGTAATGAGGATTACCTGCTAGGGTCGCCGTCTGACGACGTGGACATGGATGAAGACGTTTGTGCACCCCTCGCGGGGAATCCAGGCGCCTTATTCCACGGTTTTACTCACCCTGGAGTAAGGTCCGCGGCTCAGGTGGTGGCCCAGGGCGCTGCTGATGGCCAGCGGTACCGCATACCTCGGCTTGCCGAGGGTGTTGCTGGTGCTGGCCGGGCCTGTGGTGAGACTATATATACCCCGCGCTCTGCCACGGTGCCTGCTCCTGGTCAAACCAGTGATATTCTCATGCCGGTGCTGTCAGGCCCGCGTGTTTTCCCTGGCTTGCCAGGTGTATCAGCATACCCGCCGTCAAGCTCTACTGCTTGCGCTCAGGAGGAAGACGAAGGACCCCGTCTTGTAGAGCGCTCGCAGTTAGCCACGGAGGAGGATTGGTATGACGCTTGCCAGTGGTTGGTGAGCGTTAGGCCTGATCTGCCCGTGGAGCAGTCGGCTAGCCAGCGTGTTCACACGCCGTGGTTAGCTGGGAAACCGACTGCTAACGCTATGCCTTCTCTGCCGCTGGCGGAGCATGTCGTTGACATGTTCAAGGCGGCGGAGTCGTCCATTAAGTCGAGTGGACGTCTCGCGAAGGCCCCTCGCGAGGTGGCCAGGCGTTGTCGCATCGTGCCCCTGGATTACCAGCGGTACGGTGTGGTACCCAAGCCCAGCGTGGGTACCCAAGCCCAGCGTGGATGACCGCGCGGCTTTGGGTGAGGATGCGCGGCCAGGCTCCCGTTCTGACACGGGTGTCTTGTGCGCGAACGCGTTGCGTTCGGCGAATACCGCGTTGCGTGATGCGGAGGAGAGTGGGAGGGCTTCGATTGCCGCTCTGTCCCACGTCTCCCAGCTGTTACAGGGGGTAGTAACGGCATCCGCATCGCGCCAGTCAAGTCCGGTCACTGTCCAGCGAACCATCCAGGATGGTATTAACCTGGCGCTGGACTGTATGACTCGGGCGGTGACCAGGAGTGTCAGGGCAAGACGCACGTTTGCCCTGGACAATCTCTGCCCGTCTCAGGACCTGTACAATAGGCTACTGCGTACGCCTATGACGGGCCCTGGTCTTTTTGGAGGTGAGGGATGTCGCCACCTCCAGGAGACGGTCACCCTGGTGAATAACCAGAGGGCGCTGCGCGAGCAGTTTGATGTGCTGCGTCGTGCTAACGCTCGCGCCGCGGCCCCGGCGTATCGTCCCCTGCAGGCTCGAGGTGGTGCTGGCCAGGTCAGTGGCCAGCCACCGTCGCAGCGTCGGCCTCGGCCGCGTGCGATTCGGCCAGCAGCGAGGGGGGCGCAGGTTCCTCAGGCGCCGTCAGCCAGGCAGCCGCCCGCGCACCGAGGTGCGCGCGGGGCGGGGCGGGGCGCGCGAGGATCTGGGCGTGGTTATCGGTCCTGACAGGACGCTTACCGCGGTAAGAACCACTCCGGTGTGTATGGCGACGGAGACAGTGCCGCTCTTGCATGCCTCGTGTCCACCGCGGTCCCTAGGTGGGCCGGTGGGAGGCCGGCTAGCCGGCCACATGCAAGAGTGGGAACGGTTAACTCAGGACCGTTTAGTCTTGCGATGGCTTTCCGTCGGGTATCATCCAGAGTGGGTGACAGGCCCGCCGTCGCGACTGTCTCTGGTGCCAGTCTGGACTCCCATTCCGAGAGATCCAGAGCAAAGGTTGTGTATCGAGGAGGAGATAAATTCCCTCATACAAAAGGGAGCTATTCAGCCGGCACAAAGGTGTCCGGGCTTCTATTCAACCCTGTTCTTAGTAACAAAACGCACCGGAGGGTGGAGACCGATTCTCAACCTCAAGCCATTGAACAAATTCATCGAGACGCCCAGTTTCAAGATGGAAACGGTGCGCTCGGTGTTGGCGGGGTTGGAGAGGGGGATGTGGACGGCGTCGATAGATTTGAAGGACGCTTATTTCCACATCCCCATCCACGGGAGTTTCTGTCGCTTCCTGAGATTTGCATTCCAGGGCAGACAGTGGGAATTCAGGGTGTTGCCCTTCGGAATTTCCACGGCTCCTCGGGTTTTCACCCGTGTGGTTCTTGCGATCACAGCATACCTCCGCAGGAGAAGCATAGCAGTCCACACGTACATAGACGACTGGCTGTTGAAAGCGCACACCCGGGAAAGTTTGTCCGCCAATCTGGAGATTGTTTTGAAAATTCTCACAGACTTGGGCTGGATGATCAATTTCCCAAAATCAGAGCTGACTCCATCCCAGAAGTTTGTTTACCTGGGGATGTTCTTCGATCTAGAGACAGGATATGTTTATCCTACTCAGGAGAGAGTTCAAATACTCATCTCGTTGATTCAGTCAGTGTGCGACAGTCGTCATGTCCTGGCACGGGTTTACTTGAGAATGCTGGGGTTGATGGTTTCGTTGGAACCAGTCATTCCTCAGGCCGCCTTACGCAGGCGGCCGATCCAGTTGTTTCTCATGACACAATGGACCCAGAGTACAGGTTCGCTGGACTCGAATGTGTCAGTGTTGGCGCCTCTGATTCACCACCTGCAATGGTGGTTGAATACAGAGAATCTCTTGCCGGGGGTTTTGCTAACCCCTCCCCACCCTCAGGTGACTGTGTATACAGATGCATCGATGGAGGGCTGGGGAGCTTGCCTGGAAGAATCCACGATATCAGGGCTTTGGAATCTGGAACAGTCAAAGGAACATATAAATCTACTGGAGCTAAGAGCAGTAGTCCTGGGCCTGGAACATTTCTTACAGAAAGTTCAGGGCAAGATTGTTCTTATTCGTTCAGACAACTCAACAGTTGTGACTTACATAAACCGCCAGGGCGGAACGAAGTCGCCCAGTCTCTGTATGATGACATGGAAACTGCTTTGTTGGTGTCTGGATCACCAGATTACCTTGAAAGCAGTTCATATTCCGGGAAGGTTAAACCTGCTAGCAGACTCATTGAGCCGAAGGATGAGTGTTTTACCCACGGAATGGCAACTAAATCAATGTGTGGCGGATCGTCTGTTCGACCATTGGGGGAAACCCAACATCGATTTGTTCGCAACGAAGAAGAATGCGAAGATGACGACGTACGTCTCTCCGATTCCGGATCCAAGCGCTTTCGCAACAGATGCGTTAGCTATCAGCTGGGGGAGAATGTATGCATACGCATTCCCTCCAGCAATCCTGATTCCAAAAATTCTTCAGAAAATCAGACAAGAGGAATGCCAAGTGCTTCTGATCGCCCCGGATTGGCCAAGCCGATCATGGTATACGGATCTGCTGGACCTTCTGGTCTGCAATCCGGTTCCTCTGCCTCTGATGGACGATATTATCTTCCAGGGCAAGGCCCTTCACAACAATCCGTCAATGTTCAGATTGACTGCGTGGATGTTGTCAAGGAATCTAGAATTAAGGAGGGCTTTTCTGAGCAAGCAGCCATGTTTATGGCCAAAGCCAGGAGGGGGTCAACCTCCAGAGCATATAATTATAAAATCAACAGATTTGCAGAATGGTGCTCAAAAAGATGTATTGATCCAATGGATTCATCTATTCAAGTAGTAGCTGATTTCCTCTGTCACCTCTATGATGCCTATAGCCTCAAGCCTAACTCTATTGCTGGTTATAAATCAGCATTAATGTCTGTTATTCCTTGCTTGGCTAAGAGGGGAAGTGATGAAGTAAATACATTGAATGTATTAATTAAAGGCATGGGCAATCTAAGACCAAGGAATCCACCTGTGATTCCGTCTTGGAGTTTATCGCTAGTGCTTCAAGTACTAGGTGATAAGCCTTTTGAACCACTTAGTTCCATTTCTATGAAACTATTAACACTGAAGACTGTGTTTTTAATTGCTGCGGCCTCGGCTAGGCGTAGGAGTGAAATTCATGCCTTATCAGCCGAGGATGACCGTTTTGTGGTTTCAGGGGAAGGCCTTAAGCTGCTACCTAGGATTAATTTCTTGGCTAAAAATCAGTCGTTGAAATATCCAGGTCAACCTATTTTTTTGCCTGCTTTAACTAGATATGATCCTAATTCTAAAGCATGGTGTCCCGTCCGGGCGCTGCGCCGGTACAAACAACGTACGGCGGCATGGCGCACCGACCAGTCAGCGTTATGGTTGTCATATATTGAACCCCATGGGAGGGCTTCTAAGGACACCATTTCCAGGTGGATTGTGGAATGCATTCAGTTTTGCCATAAATCCGCCACCGGGAAGCAGGTTGACGTGGCCAAGGCTCACAGTGTCCGCGGCGTAGTGACATCCACGGCCCTATTTAATGGGGTCCCTGTGGATGATATTATGTCGGTGGCTCAGTGGCACTGTGAGTCAAGTTTTACAGACCATTATCTCCGTGACACCTCTAATCCTCTCGCCTTGTCGGTTTTGAAAAAATAAATCGGTTTATATTTTTTGAGGAGGTTTTTCCTCATTACTTATATATTTCACAATTAATTTATGGAAACACCCACTTTTTTGGGCCTGCATCAGTCTTTACCAATGGGAAGATGATGTCAGCAGCCATTTTCAACAAGGTCAGTCTTGTTCATGTGTTGTCCGTTGTTGATTGTATTGTCACGATTACCCGTTATTAATATGGTGATGGTTTGTGTATTTGTGTGGTTCATTGTTGAGAGTTACGAAAATGGAGCTTTTTCGTCTCTGTCCTGTAGTACATGGCACTTGTACGTAGAGAGCGTATAGGACATTGAGGTCAGTCGACTCTTCCTCCCAGGAAGGAGGGGGGGGAGCGCATATGACATTCGGTCATCTCTCATACATCGGTGGTGTTATCCGATGGTTAGTCAAATCCTGACTGTTTTTTCTTACAGTTTCAGAAGTTTAAGTGCCTTAAACGCAGGAAAGCGTATAGGGATGAGCTGGTCTTTTGACCTCGCCTCCCTCCCGCCAGATTCACTTTCGAATTCTGGCAATATCAAAAGTATTAGGGAGGTAAGTATACTCTTGAAGTGAAATAAACGAAATCTAGGATTTCTTTTTTCACGAGAGAGTTGATACTTACCTCCCTAGATACGGACCCGGCCTCTCCACCCCACAGAGGCTCGGTCTTCAGGCTCTTAATAGTTGCATGTGTGTCAGCCAATAATCTAGTCAGAGGAAGTGCTAGTCTGCGCATGCGCGGTGGTGGGGCTGGCATCCGCCAGACTACGCTCTGACTCCCTGCCCAGTAGGGGCACCTAACTGTTTTAAATCTGAGTGTTTATTGAGTGAAAGCCAATATTTAGCAATATCTAAAGTATTAGGGAGGTAAGTATCAACTCTCTCGTGAAAAAAGAAATCCTAGATTTCGTTTAGTGTGCTGTAGGGACATGTGGAAGAAATTACTTGTCCCGGGCAGATCTCAAATCGTATCCAAAGGCAACATTGGATGTGTGCTGTAGGGACAAGTGGAAGAAATGACTTGTCCCAGGCAGATCTCAAATCGTATCCAAAGGCAACATTGGATGTGTGCTGTAGGGACATGTGGAAGAAATTACTTCTCCTCGGCAGATGAGCAGTAGTTAATGCATTTACACACAAGCCGGCAAAAACACCTTCTGAAATAGGCTTGATAAATGTCCATTTGCAGACCAAGAGACGACTAATTTTTTTAATTCATGACTGGAATGACTGACTTGACCCCCTGTTTAAGACTATATGCTCGGCCTCAACGTGGCGCAGGGGTGTAACCCACTGGGTGTCAATCCAGACATTTGGAGGGGCTAACCAGAGCATTATGCACAACGCTAATGAAATTACACTTGGAGATCGAATCAATCGAAATGGTGCTCGCCCTGTGAGGATCCGCCAGGCAGGTGCAGCGCCGGGCTCCATGCCTCGAAGGAGCCCAACCTCAGCTACTGGAGGTCCCATCAACTCGTCTTGTGGAGCCAGGGGACGAGGATGGAGAGCTACTGGCCAACGGAAAGAGAAGACCAAACCCAAAGAGAACCCCAGTATCAACATCATGCACTGGAATGCAGAAGGGGTTACCAACAAGAAATCAGAGCTCGAACAGTTCCTGTACGAAAACAACATTGATATCTGCTGCATTAAAGAGACACACCTGCAAGAAGGAAAACCATTTAAGATCAGAGGTTACCAGATTTTCCGGTGTGATCGAAGAGGAAGAAAGAAAGGTGGGGTGATGACCTTGGTCCGAAACAGCGTGAACGCCAGCCAGATCAAAACCTTTATGGAAGAGGCAGAATATATCAAGATCAAGGTAACAACCAGCAACTCTGTGATTGAAATTGTCAATTATTACTGCCCTAATGACAAGAATCTCTCACTTGACACAATCCAGGTCCCGGACTGCCACTTCCTCATTGCGGGAGACTTTAATAGCCAGTCCCAGAGCTGGGGATACAGAACACTTGATAAACGAGGAGAAGACATTGAAGCATGGCAAGATGAAAAGCACCTTTTACTTGTCAACGATCCCACAGATCAGCCTACCTTCTACTCGCGCCGATGGCACTCGACAACAACGCCGGACTTGGCATTTTGTACAGAAGACATTCACAGAAACCTCAGTAGAGTGGTCGGATCGCAGTTAGGAGGAAGCGACCACCGCCCAGTCCTCCTCTCTCTCTTTCTGGAAGTATTTCGACCAGTTCACCTCAACATCCAAGGTGGAACTACAAAAAGGCAAATTGGAGTCTGTTCGGCATTCGTTCCAATGAGCTTACCCATAATATAGCAGTAGAAGGGAGAAACATCAACAATGTGGTCAAGGAATTTAATTCAAGTATCCTCAAGGCTGCCAATGAAGCGATTCCTCGAGGGTTCAGGAAAAACTACCGCCCCTACTGGACAACAGAACTGCAAGCAGCACATGATAAACTAGACAAGGCCAGAGAAGATGCAGAGGGTAATCCCTGTCATGAAAACCACTTCACGCTACAACAAACTAAAGCCAGGTATCTAAAGACCAAGCTGGAGGCCAAAAGAAGAAGCTGGAGGGAAAAGACGGCAGGGTTTAATTTAGAGAGAGACACCACAAAACTATGGAGACTGACTAAAGCACTCAATGATGAGGGTGTCAGGGGAGAGAAGATTACTCTTGAAGAAGATGGACAAACACTGACAGGAAAGATGGCAGCAGATGCCTTTGCGAAGGCATATGCAAAAGAAAGCAACATTTCTATACCACGAATGCGTCAAAGGGAGGTTAGAAAAGAGCAAAAGGAAAGAACAGACACCAACACTCACGATGCAATGAAAGTTGACATTAGTTTAACAGAACTGAAGAAGGCTATCCGCCAACTGAAAAAGAAGAAATCTCCCGGGCCAGATGGCATTACGAATGAAATGATCCAACACCTTGGTAATGCATCTCTTCGCAAGTTGCTAGACATCTTTAATCTCAGTTGGACCAATGGAGAGGTTCCTCAGTGCTGGAAGGAAGCCAGAATGACTCCTATTCTGAAAAAAGGAAAGAACAAGACGAAAGTGCTGAGCTACCGTCCTATCAGTCTTACAAGCTGCATATGCAAGACCATGGAGCGCATCATCAACCAGCGGTTGCAGTGGTACCTGGAGTCAGAGAACATTATAGTTTCAGAGCAGGCCGGATTCAGAAGATACAGGAGCACAGAAGATCAAACAACACATCTTGCACAGGTCATAGAGGACACTTTTCAAGCCAAGAAGGTGATGCTAGCTGCCTTTATCGATCTGCAGAAAGCATTTGACAAGGTGTGGAAGGATGGCCTCCTCGTGAAGCTCCGGCGCACAGGCATCGGTGGCAACATGTTCCGATGGACCAAGTCATACCTACACAATCGCAGAGCTAGGGTGCTGGTGGATGGACAATCTGGACAGAATGTATTGCTGAGACAAGGGGTGCCACAAGGCGGAGTATTATCACCTACTCTGTTCATACTCTTCATCAATGACATTGTAGCAGAGCTGCCCAATGGGATCCAAGCAGCCCTCTATGCAGATGACCTCGTAATCTGGTGCACCGAGGAGTACACAACGACTGCCACGTACAGAATGCAGCTCGCCTTGGACAGAATTACAGCTTGGGCCAATCGCTGGTGTATTACCATCAACAAAGAAAAATCATCAGCCATGCTATTCACACTGTCCACCAAAACCAAGGTTGGCAATCTGACACTGGGCGGTACTCCACTCGAATACGAGGACCAGCAAACATACCTGGGAGTCACATATGACAGAAGATTAACATGGAAGGAGCACATCCAGAATGCAGAGGCAAAGGCCAGAAGAAAGCTAAACATCATGAGGAAGCTGGCAGGAACAAAGTGGTGTGCCAATGAAAGGATCCTCAAGACCATCTACCTAGGTGCCGTACGACCACACCTTGAGTATGGATCCAGCTCATGGATGACAACAGCTAAATCTCATCAACAGAACCTCGACAGAGTACAAAACCAGGCACTGCGCATCATCACTGGTGGAATGAGATCAACACCAATAGAAAAAATGGAGCAGACAGCAGGCATTCCCCCACTTAGCAAAGGAAGGGAATGCAAAGCACTGATCCAAGCTGCAAAGTTCAAATCGTTCAATAACCACCCGATGAAGATCAGGCAAGCACAGCTGTCATCAGGAAGACTTAAAAGATCAAGTTTTGTGAAAGAGACAAAAGCACTTCAAAGGAAACACCAAGAGATGTTGCCAGCACAAATAGAAGATCCAAACCACACCCTTGATCCTCCACCCTGGGAAAACAAACTAGAGAGCATAGCTATTCGCACCACAGTACCTCATCTCACAACCAAAAATGAACACAGTGATGTGAGCAAGAAGGCCCTGACCCTAGCCATGCTGGAAGAAATGTACCCTCAGGAGACATGGATTAGGATCTACACAGATGGATCAGCCAAAGATGCAATTAGGAGCGGAGGTGCCGGACTGCACATACAGTATCCAAACGGACAACATGAGTCAGCTGCAATACCGACAGGCAAACACTGCACAAACTACAGAGCTGAAGTCGAAGCACTGGTTCATGCAGCTAATACCATCAGCAGAACAGCAGACCCTATTGCACAGATTGTCTTTTTATCTGATGCCTGCTCCGTCCTTGAGGCTATCACCAAAGGTAAGCTGCCACAACTTGAAGAAGCACTACAAACCATCAAATGCTTTCGGATAGCACTGCAGTGGATCCCCTCACACTGTGGAGTCCAAGGAAATGAGGAAGCAGACAAGATGGCAAAGGTGGGTGCAGAAGAGAATCAGACAGAAAACATGGTTACCCATACAGAGATGAAGACTATCATTAAGTCCCTCTATAGAACACCTCAATCAGAAGATGCCTACCATCATCTCTCGAGGCCAGAGCAAGTGACCATTTTTCGTCTCAGAACTGGACACAACAGACTAAACCAACACATGTACAGGCGGTTCCACCTTACGACATCGCCCGCTTGTCCTTGTGGAGAAGCAGAACAGACCACAGAGCACATACTTCAATGTTGCAGTACGTATCAGCTGCTGAGAGAAGAGATCTGGCCTTTGTCAACCTCTATTCTTGAAAAGCTGTATGGGCCTGTGGAAGAACTGCAGAAAACCACAGATTTCATCTTGAGAACGGCTCTCCAAGTGTGATACCAGCGATCGAAAAGAAGAAGAAGACTGACTTGACAACATATGCTAACTTGATAACTCCCAACCCACCCACCCACCCTCCCCACTGCAATGGGGGATTTGCAACACACACACCCCACCTCCATAACCCACCCCTTCAATGAATGAGGGTTCAAAAGCTCAATATTTGCATCCACTGGTCTTTGCAACCACCACCCCAACCGGCAACTGCCAGCACTGTAGGGATCTAAACACAGCACTGGCTATTCTAGTGTATGTTTTGTTGTCATCTGTTATTCCCTCAATCATTCTATCCATGAGTCCATCATTGCATTGTATTATCGCTCTAGTTCCATTTCACTCGCAAGTTTCAAAAGAATTTGACTCCATGGAACCCCAGAACTTATACACCACTACAAGTTTAAATCCCTGTGGTTAGGAGGGGGTTCTATCCTCTTTGATATTGCTAAATATCGGCTTTCACTCAATAAACACTCAGAATAAAAACAGTTAGGTGCCCCTACTGGGCAGGGAGTCAGAGTGCAGTCCGGCCGATGCCAGCCCCACCACCGCGCATGCGCAGACTAGCACTTTCTCTTTGCTAATTTATTGGCAGAGGGTCTACACATGTTTTTTGTGCTAGAGCTTTTCTCAAGTGTTTTCAAGTCTTTTTGAGTGTTAATAGAAGTTTAGAACCCCTGATTAAGATGGCAGACTGGATTACTTCGCCAGAGGAGGGCCCAGGATCTATCCATCAGGTGACTTCTATTATAAGAGATAATAACTAAACTCGAGAACTAAACTGAATGCCTGACGCTTTCTTGGTTTAAGAAGAGTCTGGATGCCAGAGACACCTGACTTCTATTATAATTTAGCGAGTTTTTCCCGGTGTAATATGTTTCCGGGACTCGCGTTTATCATGATAAGCGCCTAGTATAGTTGTTTTATGTCAACATGGCGCTATATAATGCTAATCTCTCTCTGTGTTTATGTCCACAGGTATCTGTCTGGATATGTATGGGACATCACATCAACAGAGGGTTTGTTTTCTCTCCACCAAGGTTCCATTTCCTACTAATACTGTTAGGTTATCTAACCAAAAAGTCTATGTCCAGTGACTCGGAGGCCTCGTAAGAAGGTCTTCTCACTTTGCCCTCTTGATCCAATTCCTTTTCCCCTAAGGTGGAGAGAGTTAAGAGGTCATAGTCTTGGCGGAGTGTTCCAGTTCATCAGATTGGATGGTTTGTCTATACAAAGAGTCAGGTATTCTAGTTAATGATATGAGGTGATAATAATTATGTAAACTAAAATTTGCCACTATTATCATTGTGTATCTGATGTTTGTGTAGTCTGAATATCTATCCTTCATAGTTAGATGTTCTGGATATGAATACAATTCGTCCTTACACCTGGATGTTTGTTTCGGATCGATTTAATTTCTTTCTTGAAATTATGACGTCATAATCAGCCTTGCTCTTTATTAACAATTAAAGTTTTGCCCAACGCTGGTTTCTCATATGGATAGTGATCTTTATGATCATTTTTTTCTCTCTTTTATTTTTGGTTTTGAGTTTCTAACCGTAACTTAAATACTCATTGTCCTCGTCTTCTGTCCTGTTTCAGAGACCTGGTTGCCCGTCCTGTGGTCACTTCTTGAAGGAGAAGTTTATTCCCCACCTGTGTTTTCAATGTAGCTCCTGTGGGCCATTACTTAATTGTGATGTGTGTAAGCAGTGGGGGGGGGGGGCGAGCTAATGAAAGAGTTTGTGCTTACAGGCAAAGGACAAGGTCGCGGAGGAGGAGAGGAAGATGAAACGAGAGGTGTAGGTAAAAAGGGTAAGAGGAAGGCCTCGTCCTCAGTGGACATGGAGGCCTTCCGTAGTGAGATGTTGGGAGAAATGAAGAGGACAATAAAGGATTTGGTACCAGAGTTGCTCCGTGGCATGCTTCCTGGATCAAATCCTTTGTTGTCCTCTTCATCTGCTTCGGAGCAGATAATCCCCGCCTCTGAATCGAGTTTCCTGAGGCCGTTACCAGTTTTCGACGATTCAGAGGTGGCACCATTAGAGGGGGCGTTCCACGACATTGGCAGCAGGCTTGCCGCGCTGGTGGTCCGTGGATGGTTGTCGCTGGAACCTGCTGGCTGCTTATCAGCCCAGGGGTATCCGCATGCTGCAGGTGCCAGTACCTCCTATGGCACCTTTCCTGGCCAGTCCGGGTTAGCTCTCTTTGCTGACCCGGAGTCTAATATTTATGGCCAGGAAGAAGAGGATTATCTGCTGGGTTCCCCTTCTGATGCCGTGGCCATGGATTTTGACGTCTGTGCACCCCTCGCGGGGAATGCAGGCGACATGATCCACGGTTCTACTCACGCAGGAGTAGAATTCACGGCTCAGAAGGTGGCCCTGGTTGGATCTGACGGCCAGTTGTTCCGCATACCTCGGCTTGCCGAGAGTATTGCTGGTGCTTGCCGGAGCCGTGGTGTGGCGGTAACCGCCCCACGCTCTACCACGGCGCCTGCTCCTCGACAAGCCAGTCAGATTAACATGCCTTCTCTTTCGGCATCGCATGCTTTCTCTGGCTTGCCAGGAGTGTCAGCATATCCAACTTCAAGCTCGACAGCGTTAGCTCAGGAAGAAGACGAAGGCCCTCGTCTAGTAGAGCTTTCGCAGTTAGCCACGGAGGAGGATTGGTCTGACGCTTGTCAATGGCTGATAAGCGTCAGGCCAGACCTGCCAGTGGAACAGTCGGCTAGCCAGCGAGACCACCGGCTGTGGTTAGCTGGAAAGTCGACTGTTAGTGCCATGCCATCTCTGCCGCTAGTAGAGCATATTGTTGATATGTTTTCGGCGGCGGAGACGTCAATCAAGGCGAATGGGCGTCTCGCGAAGGCCCCTCGCGAGGTTGCAAGGTGCTGCCGCATCGTACCCGTGGACTACCAGAGGTGCGGTGTGGTACCTAAGCCCGGCGTTGATGACCGCGCGGCTTTAGGTGAGGATACGTGGCCAGGCTCCCGTTCTGACACGGAAGCCTTGTGTTCGAACGCGCTGTGTTCGGCCAATGCCGCATTGCGTGATGCGGAGGAGAGTGGGAGAGCGTCTATTGCGGCGCTTTCTCATGTCTCCCAGCTGTTGCAGGGGGTAGTGACAGCATCCGCATCACGCCAGCCGAGCCCGATCACGGTCCAGAGAGCCATCCAGGATGGTATCAACCTGGCTCTGGATTGTATGACTCGGGCGGTGACCAAAAGTGTCCGGGCGAGGCACACGTTTGCGTTAGATAACCTGTGCCCATCCCAGGACCTGTACAATAGGCTTCTACGTACGCCTATGGCAGGTGCTGGTCTCTGGAGGTGAGGGATGTAGGCACCTCCAGGAGACGGTCACTCTGGTCAACAACCAGAGGGCGCTGCGCGAACAGTTTGAGTGCTCCGTAGGGAGCGCGTTCACGCTGCACCCCCTGCGTACCATCCCCTGCAGGCTCGAGGTGGAGGTGGCCATGTTAGAGGCCAGCCACCAGCGCAGCATCGGCCTCGGCCACGTGCGATTCGGCCAGCAGTGAGGGAGGCGCAGGCTCCTCAGGCGCAGCCAGCCAGGCAGCCACCCGCGCACCGAGGTGTGCGCGGTGCTGGTCGTGGCGCGCGAGGATCTGGTTGTGGTAATCGTGCCTGATGGGCTGGTTACCACGGTGAGAACGACTCCAGTGTTTCTGGCAAAGGAGATAGTGCTGCTCTTGCACTCCTTATGTCCACCTCTCTCCCTAGGTGGTCCAGTGGGGGGGGCCGGTTGGCCCGCCACAAGCAAGAGTGGGAACGGTTGACTCGGGACCGTTTAGTCTTGCGATGGCTTTCAGTCGGGTATCATCCCGATTGGATGACAGGCCCACCATCGCGACTGTCTCTGGTGCCAATCTGGACTCAAATTCTGAGAGATACAGATCAAAGGTTGTGTATAGAGGAGGAAATAAACTCCCTCATACAAAAAGGAGCAATTCAGCCAGCACAAAAGTGTCCAGGCTTCTATTCAACCGTGTTCTTAGTGACAAAAAACACTGGAGGGTGGAGGCCAATTCTCAACCTCAAGCCTTTGAACAAGTTCATAGAGACACCCAGTTTCAAGATGGAGACTGTGAAGTCGGTGTTGGCGGGGTTGGAGAGGGGAATGTGGACAGCTTCAATAGATTTGAAGGATGCTTATTTCCACATCCCCATAGCGAGGAGTTTCCGTCGCTTCCTGAGATTTGTATTCCAGGGCAGAAAGTGGAAATTCAGGGTGTTACCCTTCGGAATTTCCACGGCTCCTCGGGTTTTCACCAGAGTGGTTCTTGCGATTACAGCATACCTCCGCAGGAGAAGCATAGCAGTCCACATGTACATAGACAACTGGCTGTTAAAAGCACACACCCAGGAAAGTTTATCGGCCAATCTGGAGATAGTTTTGAAAGCTCTCACAGACTTAGGCTGGATAATCAATTTCCAAATATCAGAGCCGACTCCATCCCAGAAGTTTGTTTACCTGGGGATGTTCTTCGATCTAGAGACAGGATATATTTATCTTACTCAGGAGAGGGTTCAGATACTCATCTCATTAATACAGACAGTGTGCAACAGTCGTCATGTCATGGCACGGGTTTACTTGAGAATGCTGGGGTTGATGGTTTCTCTGGAACCAGTAATTCCTCAGGCGGCCTTACGCAGGCGGCCGATCCAGTTATTTCTCATGACGCAATGGACCCAGAGTACAGGTTCACTGGACTCGAACGTGTCAGTGTTGGAGCCTCTAATTCACCACCTGCAATGGTGGTTAAAGACAGAGAATCTCTTGGCAGGGGTTATGCTAACCCCTCCTCACCCTCAAGTAACTGTGTATACAGATGCCTCGATGGAGGGATGGGGAGCTTGCCTCGAAGAATCCACGATATCAGGGCTTTGGAATCTGGAACAGTCAAAGGCACATATCAATCTACTGGAGTTAAGAGCAGTAGTCCTGGGCCTGAAACATTTCTTACTGAAAGTTCAGGGCAAGATTGTTCTTATTCGATCAGACAACTCAACAGTAGTGACTTACATAAACTGCCATGGCGTAACGAAGTCGCCCAGTCTCTGTATGAGACATGGAGACTGCTTTGTTGGTGCCTGGATCACAGGATTACCTTGAAAGCAGTTCATATTCCGGGAAAGTTAAATCTGCTAGCAGACTCATTGAGTCGAAGGATGAGTGTTTTACCGACGGAATGGCAACTAAATCAATGTGTGGCAGATCGTCTGTTCGACCATTTAGGGAAACCCAACATCGATTTGTTCGCAACGAAGAAGAATGCGAAGATGACGACGTACGTCTCTCCGATTCCAGATCCAAGCGCTTTCGCAACAGATGCGTTAGCTATCAGCTGGGTGGGAATGTATGCATAAGCATTCCCTCCAGCAATCCTGATTCCAAAAATTCTTCAGAAAATCAGACAGGAGGACTGCCAAGTGCTTCTGATCGCCCCAAATTGGCCACGCCGATCATGGTATACGGACCTGCTGGACCTTCTGGTCTGCAATCTGGTTCCTCTGCCTCTGATGGACGACATTATCTTCCAGGGCAAGGCCCTTCACAACAATCCGTCAATGTTCAGATTGACTGTGTGGATGTTGTCAAGGAATCTAGAATTAAGGAGGTCTTTTCTGAGCAAGCAGCCATGTTTATGGCCAAAGCCAGGAGGGGGTCAACCTCCAGAGCATATAATTATAAAATCAACAGATTTGCAGAATGGTGCTCAAAAAGATGTATTGATCCAATGGATTCATCTATTCAGGTAGTAGCTGATTTCCTCTGTCACCTGTATGATGCCTATAGCCTCAAGCCTAACTCTATTGCTGGTTATAAATCAGCTTTAATGACAGTTATCCCTTGCTTGGCTAATAGGGGAAGTGATGAAGTAAGTACATTAAATGTATTAATTAAAGGCATGGGCAATCTAAGACCAAGGAATCCCCCGGGTGATTCCATCTTGGAGTTTATCTCTAGTGCTTCAGGTACTAGGCGATAAGCTTTTTGAACCACTTAGTTCCATTTCTATGAAAATGTTGACTCTTAAAACTGTATTTTTAATTGCTGCGGCCTCGGCTAGGCGTAGGAGTGAAATTCATGCCTTATCAGCTGAGGAAGACTGTTTCGTGGTTACAGGGGAAGGCCTTAAGCTTCTACCTAGGATTAAATTCTTGGCTAAGAATCAGTCTTTGAAATATCCAGGTCAACCTATTTTTTTGCCAGCTTTAACTAGATATGATCCTAATTCTAAAGCATGGTGTCCTGTCCGAGCACTCATCCGGTATAAACAACGTACTCAGGAGTGGCGGACGAACCAGTCAGCGTTATGGTTGTCATATATTGAACCTCATGGCAGGGCGTCTAAGGACACCATTTCCAGGTGGATTGTAGAATGTATTCAGTTTTGTCATAAATCCGCCACCGGTAAGCATGTTGACATGGCCAAGGCTCACACTGCCCTATTTAATGGGGTCCCTGTGGATGACATTATGTCAGTTGCTCAGTGGCACTGTGAGTCAAGTTTTACAGACCATTATCTCCGTGACACCTATAATCTTCTCGCCTTATCGATTTTGAAAAGATAATCAGGTGTACTTTTTTGATGAGGCGTCCTCATTACTTGTATATATCACAATTAATTAATGGGAACAACCACTTTTTGGGACTGCATCAGCCTTCACCACTGGGAAGATGATGTCAGCAGCCACATTCAACAAGGTCAGTCTTGTTTATGTGTTGTTCATTGTTAATTGTATGGTCACGTGACCCTTTGTTATTAAAATGGTGATGGTATGTGTTTTTATGTGGTTCATCATTGAGAGTATACGAAAATGGAGCTTTTTCATCTCTGTCCTATAGTACATGGCACTTGTACGTAGAGAGCATATGGGACATTGAGGTCATTCGAGTCTTCCTCCCAGGAAGGGGGGGGGGGGGCCCGCGCATATGGCATTCGGTCATCTCTCATCCATCGGTTTGTGTTAGCCGATGTTTTTTCAAATCCTGACTGTATCTTCACACAGTTTCAGAAGTTTAAGTGCCTTAAACGCAGAAAAGCGCATAGGGAAGAGCTGGTCTTTTGACCTCGCCTCCCTCCCGCCGAATTCCCTGTCGAATTCTGGCAATATCAAAGAGTATTAGGGAGGTAAGTATACTCTTGAAGTGAAAAAACCGAAATCACAGATTTCTTTTTTCACAAGAGAGTTGATACTTACCTCCCTAATACGGACCCGGCCTCTCCACCCCACAGAGGCTCGGTCTTCAGGCTCTTAGTAGTTGCATGTGTGTCAGCCAATAAATTAGTCAGAGGAAGTGCTAGTCTGCGCATGCGCGGTGGTGGGGCTGGCGTCCGCCGGACTGCACTCTGACTCCCTGCCCAGTAGGGGCACCTAACTGTTTTTATTCTGAGTGTTTATTGAGTGAAAGCCGATATTTAGCAATATCAAAGAGTATTAGGGAGGTAAGTATCAACTCTCTCGTGAAAAAAGAAATCCGTGATTTTGTTTATTTTTCCACTTGTCCCTACAGCACACATCCAATGTTGCCTTTGGATACGATTTGAGATCTTCCCGGGACAAGTCATTTCTTCCACATGTCCCTACAGCACACATCCAATGTTGCCTTTGGATACGATTTGAGATCTGCCCGGACAAGTCATTTCTTCCACTTGTCCCTACAGCACACATCCAATGTTGCCTTTGGATACGATTTGAGATCTGCCCGGGACAAGTAATTTCTTCCACATGTCCCTACAGCACACATCCAATGTTGCCTTTGGATACGATTTGAGATCTGCCCGGGACAAGTAATTTCTTCCACTTGTCCCTACAGCACACATCCAATGTTGCCTTTGGATACGATTTGAGATCTGCCCGGGACAAGTAATTTCTTCCACTTGTCCCAACAGGACACATCCAATGCTGCCTTTAGATACTGGTTGACATAGATCTGTTCAGGACAAGTCATCTCTTCCACTTGTCCCTACAGAATACATCAAATGCTACCTTGAGATACTATTTGACATCTGAAAAATTAAAGGTATGGTGGCCCGACTGACCAAACTCAGGGTGAAAGGTTCAATAATCTCAAATAGATGAGGCTGTCATT
>CM067369.1:19053509-19186927 GCA_034401795.1 Chaetoderma sp. LZ-2023a | reverse complement strand
CACGACACGACGATGTTTTTGGAGTGATAGTCACTGATTTGGATGGCAGGAAGGATCACTTCGCCAAAGGAGGACTTAGGACCTTAAATCAGGTGACTTCTAGTAAAATTAGCGAGTTTTTCTTCCCGGTGTATTGTGTTTCCGGGACTCGCGTTTACCGTGATAAGCGCCTTGGTTAGTTGGTTTATGTCAACTCGGAGCTACCTAAGGCTAATTTCTCTTTCTGTTTATGTCCACAGGTCTGTATGACGCTAGGTGGTGGCATCACAGCAGCAGAGAGTTAGTTTTCTCTCCACCATGGTTCCATTTCCTACTAACACTGTTAGGTTATCTAACCAAATGAAAAATTATGTCCAGTGAGTTGGAGGCCTAGTATAAAGGTCTTCTCACTTTGCCCTCTTGATCCAATTCCTTCCCCATGAGGTGGAGAGAGTTAAGAGGCGTGCAGATGGTGGAGTTCTCCGGTTCGTCACGTTGGATGGTTTGTCTATACAAAGTGTCAGGTATCTAGTTATTGATAATGTGGTGATGTTAATTATAGTAAGCAAAGGGAGATAATTAACATTTTTGCCAGAAAAGAGTTATCTATATGTATCTGATGGTTGTGTAGTCGACGTATCCATTCAGCATACAATTCGTCCTTGCACTTGGATGTTTTGTTGGGATCGAATTTTTCCTGTCACGGGATTAATGACGTCATAATCAGCCTGGCTATGTATTTATCAGCAATTCAAGTCGCTATGCTGGTTTCTGATGTATTTTGATCTTTATGATCGTTTTCCTTCTCTTTGAGTTGGTTTGAGTGTCTAAGCTTAACTAGTTTGCTCATACTCCTTGTCCTTTGCCCTGTTTCAGGGACCGGGTTGCGCGTCCTGTGGACGTTTTCTACATGATAAGTTCTGGCCTCATCTTTGCTATCAATGTAGCCCTTGTGGTCCCTTGGCTAATTGTGACATATGTAAGCACTGGGGGGGGGCGAGTTAATGTCCGAATTCTTGTGCTGCTTACAGGCGACGGACAAGGTGGTAGAGGAGGAGAAGAAGAAGAAGCGGAAACGAGAGGTTGTAAGTAGGAAGGGTAAGGGGAAGATCTCGTCCGCGGTGGATATGGAGGCCTTCCGGACCGAGATGTTGGGAGAGATGAAGAGGACAATAAAGGATTTGGTTCCAGGGTTGCTTCGTGGCATGCTTCCTGGACCAAATCCTTTACTGTCCTCATCATCGGCTTCGGAGCAGGTAATCCCCGCCTCTGGATCGGTTTTCCTTAGACCGCTTCCGTTGTTCGACGATCCAGAGGTGGCCCCATTAGAGGGGGCGTTCCACGACCCTGGCAGCAGGCTTATTGCCGCGCCGAGAGGGGACCGTGGACGGTTGTCGCTGGAACCCGCGGGCTGCTTATCAGTCCAGGGGTATCCGCACGCCACGGTGGCCAGTACCTCCTATGGCACCGTTCCTGGTCAGCCCGGGTTAGCTCTCTTTGCTGACCCGGGGTCTAATCTTTCTGACCAGGGTGATGAGGATTACCTGCTAGGGTCGCCGTCTGACGACGTGGACATGGATGAAGAAGTTTGTGCACCCCTCGCGGGGAATACAGGCGGCTTCTTCCACGGTTTTACTCACCCTGGAGTAAAGTCCGCGGCTCAGGTGGTGGCCCAGGGCGCTGCTGATGGCCAGCGGTACCGCATACCTCGGCTTGCCGAGGGTGTTGCTGGTGCTGGCCGGGCCCGTGGTGGGGCGGTATATACCCCGCGCTCTGCCACGGTGCCTGCTCCTGGTCAAACCAGTGATATTGTCATGCCGGTGCTATCAGGCCCGCATGTTTTCCCTGGCTTGCCAGGTGTATCAGCATACCCGCCGTCAAGCTCTACTGCTTGCGCTCAGGAGGAAGACGAAGGACCCCGTCTTGTAGAGCGCTCGCAGTTAGCCACGGAGGAGGATTGGTCTGACGCTTGCCAGTGGTTGGTGAGCGTTAGGCCTGATCTGCCCGTGGAGCAGTCGCCTAGCCAGCGTGACCACAGGCCGTGGTTAGCTGGTAAGCCTACTGCTAACGCTATGCCTTCTCTGCCGCTGGCGGAGCATGTCGTTGACATGTTCAAGGCGGCGGAGTCGTCCATTAACTCGAGTGGACGTCTCGCGAAGGCCCCTCGCGAGGTGGCCAGGCGTTGTCGCATCGTGCCCCTGGATTACCAGCGGTACGGTGTGGTACCCAAGCCCAGCGTGGATGACCGCGCGGCTTTGGGTGAGGATGCGCGGCCAGGCTCCCGTTCTGACACGGGGGTCTTGTGCTCGAACGCGTTGCGTTCGGCGAATACCGCGTTGCGTGATGCGGAGGAGAGTGGGAGGGCTTCGATTGCCGCTCTGTCCCACGTCTCCCAGCTGTTACAGGGGGTAGTAACGGCATCCGCATCGCGCCAGCCAAGTCCGGTCACGGTCCAGCGAGCCATCCAGGATGGTATTAACCTGGTGCTGGACTGTATGACTCGGGCGGTGACCAGGAGTGTCCGGGCAAGACGCACGTTTGCCCTGGACAATCTGTGCCCGTCTCAGGACCTGTACAATAGGCTACTGCGTACGCCTATGACGGGTCCTGGTCTTTTTGGAGGTGAGGGATGTCGGCACCTCCAGGAGACGGTCACCCTGGTGAATAACCAGAGGGCGCTGCGCGAGCAGTTTGAGGTGCTGCGTCGTGCTAACGTTCGCGCCGCGGCCCCTGCGTATCGTCCCCTGCAGGCTCGAGGTGGTGCTGGCCAAGTCAGAGGCCAGCCACCGTCGCAGCGTCGGCCTCGGCCGCGTGCGATTCGGCCAGCAGCGAGGGGGGCGCAGGTTCCTCAGGCGCCGTCAGCCAGGCAGCCGCCCGCGCACCAAGGTGCGCGCGGGGCGGGGCGGGGCGCGCGAGGATCTGGGCGTGGTTATCGGTCCTGACAGGACGCTTACCGCGGTAAGAACCACTCCGGTGTGTATGGCGACGGAGACAGTGCCGCTCTTGCATGCCTCGTGTCCACCGCGGTCCCTAGGTGGACCGGTGGGAGGCCGGCTAGCCGACCACATGCAAGAGTGGGAACGGTTAACTCAGGACCGTTTAGTCTTGCGATGGCTTTCCGTCGGGTATCATCCAGAGTGGATGACAGGCCCGCCGTCGCGACTGTCTCTAGTGCCAGTCTGGACTCCCATTCCGAGAGATCCAGAGCAAAGGTTGTGTATCGAGGAGGAGATAAATTCCCTCGTACAAAAGGGAGCTATTCAGCCGGCACAAAGGTGTCCGGGCTTCTATTCAACCCTGTTCTTAGTAACAAAACGCACCGGAGGGTGGAGACCGATTCTCAACCTCAAGCCATTGAACAAGTTCATCGAGACGCCCAGTTTCAAGATGGAAACGGTGCGATCGGTGTTGGCGGGGTTGGAGAGGGGGATGTGGACGGCGTCGATAGATTTGAAGGACGCTTATTTCCACATCCCCATACACAGGAGTTTCCGTCGCTTCCTGAGATTTGCATTCCAGGGCAGACAGTGGGAATTCAGGGTGCTACCCTTCGGAATTTCCACGGCTCCTCGGGTTTTCACCCGTGTGGTTCTTGCGATCACCGCATACCTCCGCAGGAGAAGCATAGCAGTCCACACGTACATAGACGACTGGCTGTTGAAAGCGCACACCCGGGAAAGTTTATCGGCCAGTCTGGAGATTGTTTTGAAAACTCTCACAGACTTAGGCTGGATGATCAATTTCCCAAAATCAGAGCTGACTCCATCCCAGAAGTTTGTTTACCTGGGGATGTTCTTCGATCTAGAGACAGGATATGTTTATCCTACTCAGGAGAGAGTTCAGAAACTCATCTCATTAATTCAGTCGGTGTGCGACAGTCGTCATGTCCTGGCACGGGTTTACTTGAGAATGCTGGGGTTGATGGTTTCATTGGAACCAGTCATTCCTCAGGCCGCCTTACGCAGGCGGCCGATCCAGTTATTTCTCATGACACAATGGACCCAGAGCACAGGTTCGCTGGACTCGAATGTGTCAGTGTTGGCGCCTCTGATTCATCACCTGCAATGGTGGTTGGACACAGAGAATCTCTTGGTGGGGGTTATGCTAACCCCTCCCCACCCTCAGGTGACTGTGTATACAGATGCATCGATGGAGGGCTGGGGAGCTTGCCTGGAAGAGTCCACGATATCAGGGCTTTGGAATCTGGAACAGTCAAAGGAACATATAAATCTACTGGAGCTAAGAGCAGTAGTCCTGGGCCTGGAACATTTCTTACAGAAAGTTCAGGGCAAGATTGTTCTTATTCGTTCAGACAACTCAACAGTTGTGACTTACATAAACCGCCAGGGCGGAACGAAGTCGCCCAGTCTCTGTATGATGACATGGAGACTGCTTTGTTGGTGTCTGGATCACCAGATTACCTTGAAAGCAGTTCATATTCCGGGAATGTTAAACCTGCTAGCAGACTCATTGAGCCGAAGGATGAGTGTTTTACCCACGGAATGGCAACTAAATCAATGTGTGGCGGATCGTCTGTTCGACCATTGGGGGAAACCCAACATCGATTTGTTCGCAACAAAGAAGAATGCGAAGATGACGACGTACGTCTCTCCGATTCCGGATCCAAGCGCTTTCGCAACAAATGCGTTAGCTATCAGCTGGGGGAGAATGTATGCATACGCATTCCCTCCAGCAATCCTGATTCCAAAAATTCTTCAGAAAATCAGACAAGAGGAATGCCAAGTGCTTCTGATCGCCCCGGATTGGCCAAGCCGATCATGGTATACGGATCTGCTGGACCTTCTGGTCTGCAATCCGGTTCCTCTGCCTCTGATGGACAATATTATCTTCCAGGGCAAGGCCCTTCACAACAATCCGTCAATGTTCAGATTGACTGCGTGGATGTTGTCAAGGAATCTAGAATTAAGGAGGGCTTTTCTGAGCAAGCAGCCATGTTTATGGCCAAAGCCAGGAGGGGGTCAACCTCCAGAGCATATAATTATAAAATCAACAGATTTGCAGAATGGTGCTCAAAAAGATGTATTGATCCAATGGATTCATCTATTCAAGTAGTAGCTGATTTCCTCTGTCACCTCTATGATGCCTATAGCCTCAAGCCTAACTCTATTGCTGGTTATAAGTCAGCATTAATGTCTGTTATTCCTTGCTTGGCTAAGAGGGGAAGTGATGAAGTAAATACATTAAATGTATTAATTAAAGGCATGGGCAATCTAAGACCAAGGAATCCACCTGTGATTCCGTCTTGGAGTTTATCGCTAGTGCTTCAAGTACTAGGTGATAAGCCTTTTGAACCACTTAGTTCCATTTCTATGAAACTATTAACACTGAAGACTGTGTTTTTAATTGCTGCGGCCTCGGCTAGGCGTAGGAGTGAAATTCATGCCTTATCAGCCGAGGATGACCGTTTTGTGGTTTCAGGGGAAGGCCTTAAGCTGCTACCTAGGATTAATTTCTTGGCTAAAAATCAGTCGTTGAAATATCCAGGTCAACCTATTATTTTGCCTGCTTTAACTAGATATGATCCTAATTCTAAAGCATGGTGTCCTGTCCGGGCGCATTGCCGGTACAAGCAACGTACGGCGGAGTGGCGCACCGATCAGTCAGCGTTAGGTTGTCATATATTGAACCCCATGGCAGGGCTTCTAAGGACACCATTTCCAGGTGGATTGTAGAATGCATTCAGTTTTGCCATAAATCCGCCACCGGGAAGCAGGTTGACGTGGCCAAGGCTCACAGTGTCCGCGGCGTAGTGACATCCACTGTCCTATTTAATGGGGTCCCTGTGGATGATATTATGTCGGTGGCTCAGTGGCACTGTGAGTCAAGTTTTACAGACCATTATCTCCGTGACACCTCTAATCCTCTCGCCTTGTCGATTTTGAAAAAATAACTAGGCATATATATTTTTGATGGGGTTTCCTCATTGCTTATATATTTCACAATTAATTTATGGAAACAACCACTAATTTGGGACTGCATCGATCTTCACCAATGGGAAGAGGATGTCAGCAGCCATTTCAACAAGGTCAGTCTTGTGTATGTGTTGTCCATTGTTGATTGTCTTGTCACGTTACCCGTTATTTATATGATGATGGTTTTGTGTATTTATGTGGTTCATTGTTGAGAGTATACGAAAATGGAGTTTTTTCGTCTCTGTCCTGTAGTACATGGCACTTGTACGTAGAGAGCGTATAGGACATTGAGGTCATTCGACTCTTCCTCCTAGGAAGGAGGGGGGGGAGCGCATATGACATTCGGTCATCTCTCATACATCGGGGGTGTTATCCGATGGTTAGTCAAATCCTGACTGTTTTTCATACAGTTTCAGAAGTTTAAGTGCCTTAAACGCAGAAAAGCGTATAGGGATGAGCTGGTCTTTTGACCTCGCCTCCCTCCCGCCGAATTCACTGTCGAATTCTGGCAATATCAAAAGTATTAGGGAGGTAAGTATACTCTTGATGTGAAATAAACGAAATCAAGGATTTCTTTTTTCACGAGAGAGTTGATACTTACCTCCCTAGATACGGACCCGGCCTCTCCACCCCACAGAGGCTCGGTCTTCAGGCTCTTTATAGTTGCATGTGTATCAGCCAATAAATTAGTCAAAGGAAGTGCTAGTCTGCGCATGCGCGGTGGTGGGGCTGGCATCCGCCAGACTACGCTCTGACTCCCTGCCCAGTAGGGGCACCTAACTGTTTTAATCTGAGTGTTTATTGAGTGAAAGCCAATATTTAGCAATATCAAAAGTATTAGGGAGGTAAGTATCAACTCTCTCGTGAAAAAAGAAATCCTTGATTTCGTTTATTTCACACGATCACTTAACCTTCGTCTTGCCATAGCGGTTCACAATCAAGAGCTAATTCTCTCTGTACAAATAAACCACGGTCATGAACACAAAATTCCTAATCTTGTCGCCTAAATCTGTATGTAATGTTCTACACCTCAAACTGAACTTTTACATAACTGAACACGTGTGCTGTTTCCCGCCACGCACGGACATCAAGCGGCGTGAAGTCATGCATGCATGTGCATTTCGTACTTGGAATTATGTCAGCTAACGCGGGGACAAAAAGTATGGCAGCCTAGTTGTACCATCATGTTTCTACGTTCTATTGTTTTTGCTGGTGCTTAACTTTTGCACAGGTGTATAGATGAAGCTGTCATTGAATCAAGATGGGTCTGTGACTGACTAGAATCGCTTTCTGGGTGTAACAGTGGTGTTTTTTTTACTTTTAATCATGTGAGAATCTGGATTGTACAGTGCCGTAACTTGGCATTTTGAGATGAATGCAATCAGGGCATGGTAAAAATTAAAACAGAGTACACTCATTGAGGTTAGGCTGCCCGCATTCTAATATGCCATATACTAAATTGGTACACATATTTGCATTATTATAAAATAATAGTAATTTAATGCAGCTGCTATTTATCAACATCCAAAGTGACAATGATTCTGTAATTGCATTTGTATTATGCCATGATATAAGATAAAAATCAACAAACTATGGATTTATAAATATTCAAGGCACTGATACTTTTCCCAAGCAGAAAAAATTGGCTCATGAGGTCATCTGACTTTTGATATCCAAATGCCCTCGGTGATTTTCAAGTGCATTTGCATCAGGGTACTCACTAATTTACAGCACTGTTGTACTGGATGAGCTCAAGTAAGACTGTTAAGATTCCGTTTATTTTAGCAGATCAAAACTAAATGAGATTCCAAATAGTGTCTAAATGCTAAGTATTAGACGCTGATTTGGCAGCAACTACCTTTTTGAAAATAAATCTGAATGATCTGGATTATTGTTAATTCTCTGCAGTACTTTATTTCAGCACACACAACCCAGTTTGCACGGCCAGGATGGAGCTATCTGCGACATTATAAAGGTGTCGGGAAGCTTCTTGGCGGAGGCAGTTTTGTGTCACTTGTCTGTCCCGATGTTAAACATCTGACAATCATTATAGAGACAATGGTAAGACGTATACTCCTGCCACGCTATTGATACTGATCATAGATGGATTGCTTTCTAGCTATGCCCCACCCATTTCTAGCTAAGCTAAAGTTCTTATTACCTTTAGCCCCACTACCTCATTGTAAGTAGTAGTACACTGCTGGGAAACAAAAATGAGGCAAACATGATTTATCATATTTTTTATGATTACTCTTTCATGTTAATAAATACAGGTGAAATAAGTGACAATTTTACATAATATTGTATGCATTTTCTGTGTGCAGGGTACCTTTTAGTATGGCATAGCCGTTCCATTATTTTTTTTGTCTCAAAACTCACCCATTTGGGCAAGCTGTCTGAAAGCTTTTTGTATTGTGCTGTGTCAATGCTGTTCCATTCGTGTCTGACTGCTTTCCACTGCTGAGTGAGCTAATTTGCATATCAAAAGCCATCTACTGAATGGATTCTTGTTCTATATTAGACCTACATGCATACACAAAAGACAAATAGTACATCTCTATGTTCAAGATTTAAAGTGAATTAACTAACCAAACTAGCAAGCTAGTTGAGTTACGCTGACCGAGGTGACAAGACATTAGCCTTTCACTTCAAGAGTATACTTACCTCCCTAATACTTTTGATATTGCTAAATATTGGCTTTCACTCAATAAACACTCAGATTTAAAACAGTTAGGTGCCCCTACTGGGCAGGGAGTCAGAGCGTAGTCTGGCGGATGCCAGCCCCACCACCGCGCATGCGCAGACTAGCACTACCTCTTTGCTAGATTATTGGCAGAGAGAACACACATGTCTTTTTGAAACATAAGCTTTTCTTACTCTTAAACTGTTTAATTGGTGTTATTTTGGAGTGATAGTATCTGATTTGGATGGCAGGAAGGAACACTTCGCCACAGGAGGACTTAGGACCTTTAAATCAGGTGACTTCTAGTAAAATTAGCGAGTTTTCTTCCCGGTGTATTGTGTTTCCGGGACTCGCGTTTACCGTGATAAGCGCCTTGGTTAGTTGGTTTATGTCAACTCGGTGCTACCTAGGGCTAATTTCTCTTTCTGTTTATGTCCACAGGTCTGTATGACGCTAGGTGGTGACATCACAGCAGCAGAGAGTTAGTTTTCTCTCCACCATGGTTCCATTTCCTACTAACACTGTTAGGTTATCTAACCAAATGAAAAATTATGTCCAGTGAGTTGGAGGCCTAGTATAAAGGTCTTCTCACTTTGCCCTCTTGATCCAATTCCTTCCCCATGAGGTGGAGAGAGTTAAGAGGCGTGCAGATGGTGGAGTTCTCCGGTTCGTCACGTTGGATGGTTTGTCTATACAAAGTGTCAGGTATCTAGTTATTGATAATGTGGTGATGTTAATTATTGTAAACAAACAAAGGGAGATAATTAACATTTTTGCCAGAAAAGAGTTATCTATATGTATCTGATGGTTGTGTAGTCGACTTATCCATTCAGCATACAATTCGTCCTTGCACTTGGATGTTTTGTTGGGATCGAATTTTTCCTGTCACGGGATTAATGACGTCATAATCAGCCTGGCTATGTATTTATCAGCAATTCAAGCGCTATGCTGGTTTCTGATGTATTTTGATCTTTATGATCGTTTTCCTTCTCTTTGAGTTGGTTTGAGTTTCTAAGCTTAACTAGTTGCTCATACTCCTTGTCCTTTGCCCTGTTTCAGGGACCGGGTTGCGCGTCCTGTGGACGTTTTCTTCATGAAAAGTTCTGGCCTCATCTGTGCTATCAATGTAGCCCTTGTGGTCCCTTGGTTAATTGTGACATATGTAAGCACTGGGGGGGGCGAGTTAATGTCCGAATTCGTGTGCTGCTTACAGGCGACGGACAAGGTGGTAGAGGAGGAGAAGAAGAAGAAGCGGAAACGAGAGGTTGTAAGTAGGAAGGGTAAGGGGAAGGTCTCGTCCGCGGTGGATATGGAGGCCTTCCGGACCGAGAGGTTGGGAGAGATGAAGAGGACAATAAAGGATTTGGTTCCAGGGTTGCTTCGTGGCATGCTTCCTGGACCAAATCCTTTACTGTCCTCATCATCGGCTTCGGAGCAGGTAATCCCCGCCTCTGGATCGGTTTTCCTTAGACCGCTTCCGTTGTTCGACGATCCAGAGGTGGCCCCATTAGAGGGGGCGTTCCACGACCCTGGCAGCAGGCTTATTGCCGCGCCGAGAGGGGACCGTGGACGGTTGTCGCTGGAACCCGCGGGCTGCTTATCAGTCCAGGGGTATCCGCACGCCGCGGTGGCCAGTACCTCCTATGGCACCGTTCCTGGTCAGCCCGGGTTAGCTCTCTTTGCTGACCCGGGGTCTAATCTTTCTGACCAGGGTGATGAGGATTACCTGCTAGGGTCGCCGTCTGACGACGTGGACATGGATGAAGAAGTTTGTGCACCCCTCGCGGGGAATACAGGCGGCTTCTTCCACGGTTTTACTCACCCTGGAGTAAAGTCCGCGGCTCAGGTGGTGGCCCAGGGCGCTGCTGATGGCCAGCGGTACCGCATACCTCGGCTTGCCGAGGGTGTTGCTGGTGCTGGCCGGGCCCGTGGTGGGGCGGTATATACCCCGCGCTCTGCCACGGTGCCTGCTCCTGGTCAAACCAGTGATATTGTCATGCCGGTGCTATCAGGCCCGCATGTTTTCCCTGGCTTGCCAGGTGTATCAGCATACCCGCCGTCAAGCTCTACTGCTTGCGCTCAGGAGGAAGACGAAGGCCCCCGTCTTGTAGAGCGCTCGCAGTTAGCCACGGAGGAGGATTGGTCTGACGCTTGCCAGTGGTTGGTGAGCGTTAGGCCTGATCTGCCCGTGGAGCAGTCGCCTAGCCAGCGTGACCACAGGCCGTGGTTAGCTGGGAAACCGACTGCTAACGCTATGCCTTCTCTGCCGCTGGCGGAGCATGTCGTTGACATGTTCAAGGCGGCGGAGTCGTCCATTAACTCGAGTGGACGTCTCGCGAAGGCCCCTCGCGAGGTGGCCAGGCGTTGTCGCATCGTGCCCCTGGATTACCAGCGGTACGGTGTGGTACCCAAGCCCAGCGTGGATGACCGCGCGGCTTTGGGTGAGGATGCGCGGCCAGGCTCCCGTTCTGACACGGGGGTCTTGTGCTCGAACGCGTTGCGTTCGGCGAATACCGCGTTGCGTGATGCGGAGGAGAGTGGGAGGGCTTCGATTGCCGCTCTGTCCCACGTCTCCCAGCTGTTACAGGGGGTAGTAACGGCATCCGCATCGCGCCAGCCAAGCCCGGTCACGGTCCAGCGAGCCATCCAGGATGGTATTAACCTGGCGCTGGACTGTATGACTCGGGCGGTGACCAGGAGTGTCCGGGCAAGACGCACGTTTGCCCTGGACAATCTGTGCCCGTCTCAGGACCTGTACAATAGGCTACTCCGTACGCCTATGACGGGTCCTGGTCTTTTTGGAGGTGAGGGATGTCGCCACCTCCAGGAGACGGTCACCCTGGTGAATAACCAGAGGGCGCTGCGCGAGCAGTTTGAAGTGCTGCGTCGTGCTAACGTTCGCGCCGCAGCCCCTGCGTATCGTCCCCTGCAGGCTCGAGGTGGTGCTGGCCAAGTCAGAGGCCAGCCACCGTCGCAGCGTCGGCCTCGGCCGCGTGCGATTCGGCCAGCAGCGAGGGGGGCGCAGGTTCCTCAGGCACCGTCAGCCAGGCAGCCGCCCGCGCACCAAGGTGCGCGCGGGGCGGGGCGGGGCGCACGAGGATCTGGGCGTGGTTATCGGTCCTGACAGGACGCTTACCGCGGTAAGAACCACTCCGGTGTGTATGGCAACGGAGACAGTGCCGCTCTTGCATGCCTTGTGTCCACCGCGGTCCCTAGGTGGACCAGTGGGAGGCTGGCTAGCCGACCACATGCAAGAGTGGGAACGGTTAACTCAGGACCGTTTAGTCTTGCGATGGCTTTCCGTCGGGTATCATCCAGAGTGGATGACAGGCCCGCCGTCGCGACTGTCTCTAGTGCCAGTCTGGACTCCCATTCCGAGAGAGCCAGAGCAAAGGTTGTGTATCGAGGAGGAGATAAATTCCCTCGTACAAAAAGGAGCTATTCAGCCGGCACAAAGGTGTCCGGGCTTCTATTCAACCCTGTTCTTAGTAACAAAACGCACCGGAGGGTGGAGACCGATTCTCAACCTCAAGCCATTGAACAAGTTCATCGAGACGCCCAGTTTCAAGATGGAAACGGTGCGCTCGGTGTTGGCGGGGTTGGAGAGGGGGATGTGGACGGCGTCGATAGATTTGAAGGACGCTTATTTCCACATCCCCATCCACGGGAGTTTCTGTCGCTTCCTGAGATTTGCATTCCAGGGCAGACAGTGGGAATTCAGGGTGTTACCATTCGGAATTTCCACGGCTCCTCGGGTTTTCACCCGTGTGGTTCTTGCGATCACAGCATACCTCCGCAGGAGAAGCATAGCAGTCCACACGTACATAGACGACTGGCTGTTGAAAGCGCACACCCGGGAAAGTTTGTCGGCCAATCTGGAGATTGTTTTGAAAACTCTCACAGACTTAGGCTGGATGATCAATTTCCCAAAATCAGAGCTGACTCCATCCCAGAAGTTTGTTTACCTGGGGATGTTCTTCGATCTAGAGACAGGATATGTTTATCCTACTCAGGAGAGAGTTCAGAAACTCATCTCGTTAATTCAGTCAGTGTGCGACTGTCGTCATGTCCTGGCACGGGTTTACTTGAGAATGCTGGGGTTGATGGTTTCATTGGAACCAGTCATTCCTCAGGCCGCCTTACGCAGGCGGCCGATCCAGTTATTTCTCATGACACAATGGACCCAGAGTACAGGTTCGCTGGACTCGAATGTGTCAGTGTTGGCGCCTCTCATTCACCACCTGCAATGGTGGTTGAATACAGAGAATCTCTTGCCGGGGGTTTTGCTAACCCCTCCCCACCCTCAGGTGACTGTGTATACAGATGCATCGATGGAGGGCTGGGGAGCTTGCCTGGAAGAGTACACGATATCAGGGCTTTGGAATCTGGAACAGTCAAAGGAACATATAAATCTACTGGAGCTAAGAGCAGTAGTCCTGGGCCTGGAACATTTCTTACAGAAAGTTCAGGGCAAGATTGTTCTTATTCGTTCAGACAACTCAACAGTTGTGACTTACATAAACCGCCAGGGCGGAACGAAGTCGCCCAGTCTCTGTATGATGACATGGAAACTGCTTTGTTGGTGTCTGGATCACCAGATTACCTTGAAAGCAGTTCATATTCCGGGAAGGTTAAACCTGCTAGCAGACTCATTGAGCCGAAGGATGAGTGTTTTACCCACGGAATGGCAACTAAATCAATGTGTGGCGGATCGTCTGTTCGACCATTGGGGGAAACCCAACATCGATTTGTTCGCAACGAAGAAGAATGCGAAGATGACGACGTACGTCTCTCCGATTCCGGATCCAAGCGCTTTCGCAACAGATGCGTTAGCTATCAGCTGGGGGAGAATGTATGCATACGCATTCCCTCCAGCAATCCTGATTCCAAAAATTCTTCAGAAAATCAGACAAGAGGAATGCCAAGTGCTTCTGATCGCCCCGGATTGGCCAAGCCGATCATGGTATACGGATCTGCTGGACCTTCTGGTCTGCAATCCGGTTCCTCTGCCTCTGATGGACGATATTATCTTCCAGGGCAAGGCCCTTCACAACAATCCGTCAATGTTCAGATTGACTGCGTGGATGTTGTCAAGGAATCTAGAATTAAGGAGGGCTTTTCTGAGCAAGCAGCCATGTTTATGGCCAAAGCCAGGAGGGGGTCAACCTCCAGAGCATATAATTATAAAATCAACAGATTTGCAGAATGGTGCTCAAAAAGATGTATTGATCCAATGGATTCATCTATTCAGGTAGTAGCTGATTTCCTCTGTCACCTCTATGATGCCTATAGCCTCAAGCCTAACTCTATTGCTGGTTATAAGTCAGCGTTAATGTCTGTTATTCCTTGCTTGGCTAAGAGGGGAAGTGATGAAGTAAATACATTAAATGTATTAATTAAAGGCATGGGCAATCTAAGACCAAGGAATCCACCTGTGATTCCATCTTGGAGTTTATCGCTAGTGCTTCAAGTACTAGGTGATAAGCCTTTTGAACCACTTAGTTCCATTTCTATGAAACTATTAACACTGAAGACTGTGTTTTTAATTGCTGCGGCCTCGGCTAGGCGTAGGAGTGAAATTCATGCCTTATCAGCCGAGGATGACCGTTTTGTGGTTTCAGGGGAAGGCCTTAAGCTGCTACCTAGGATTAATTTCTTGGCTAAAAATCAGTCGTTGAAATATCCAGGTCAACCTATTATTTTGCCTGCTTTAACTAGATATGATCCTAATTCTAAAGCATGGTGTCCCGTCCGGGCGCTGCGCCGGTACAAACAACGTACGGCGGGGTGGCGCACCGACCAGTCAGCGTTATGGTTGTCATATATTGAACCCCATGGCAGGGCTTCTAAGGACACCATTTCCAGGTGGATTGTGGAATGCATTCAGTTTTGCCATAAATCCGCCACCGGGAAGCAGGTTGACGTGGCCAAGGCTCACAGTGTCCGCGGCGTAGTGACATCCACGGCCCTATTTAATGGGGTCCCTGTGGATGATATTATGTCGGTGGCTCAGTGGCACTGTGAGTCAAGTTTTACAGACCATTATCTCCGTGACACCTCTAATCCTCTCGCCTTGTCGGTTTTGAAAAAATAACTCGGTTTATATTTTTTGAGGAGGTTTTTCCTCATTACTTATATATTTCACAATTAATTTATGGAAACACCCACTTTTTTGGGCCTGCATCAGTCTTTACCAATGGGAAGATGATGTCAGCAGCCGTTTCAACAAGGTCAGTCTTGTTCATGTGTTGTCCGTTGTTGATTGTATTGTCACGATTACCCGTTATTAATATGGTGATGGTTTGTGTATTTGTGTGGTTCATTGTTGAGAGTTACGAAAATGGAGCTTTTTCGTCTCTGTCCTGTAGTACATGGCACTTGTACGTAGAGAGCGTATAGGACATTGAGGTCAGTCGACTCTTCCTCCCAGGAAGGAGGGGGGGGAGCGCATATGACATTCGGTCATCTCTCATACATCGGTGGTGTTATCCGATGGTTAGTCAAATCCTGACTGTTTTTTCTTACAGTTTCAGAAGTTTAAGTGCCTTAAACGCAGAAAAGCGTATAGGGATGAGCTGGTCTTTTGACCTCGCCTCCCTCCCGCCAGATTCACTTTCGAATTCTGGCAATATCAAAAGTATTAGGGAGGTAAGTATACTCTTGAAGTGAAATAAACGAAATCTAGGATTTCTTTTTTCACGAGAGAGTTGATACTTACCTCCCTAGATACGGACCCGGCCTCTCCACCCCACAGAGGCTCGGTCTTCAGGCTCTTAATAGTTGCATGTGTGTCAGCCAATAATCTAGTCAGAGGAAGTGCTAGTCTGCGCATGCGCGGTGGTGGGGCTGGCATCCGCCAGACTACGCTCTGACTCCCTGCCCAGTAGGGGCACCTAACTGTTTTAATCTGAGTGTTTATTGAGTGAAAGCCAATATTTAGCAATATCAAAAGTATTAGGGAGGTAAGTATCAACTCTCTCGTGAAAAAAGAAATCCTAGATTTCGTTTAATTTCTGTAATCTCTGTGTATTACCACACTGTGCCAGAAGAGTGAAGTTGTTATTTTTGATTCAAAATGTCTTCAAAAAAGGCTAAATTCCATGTACCTGTTGAAGTCAAAAGCCAGATCACAGGTCAAGCTGAAAAGTCATATCCTGAGATTAAGAAAATTCTAAAGTCTGAGGATATTCAGATTCCACTGTCTACAATACAGAGAATTGGCCACACATTTCAAGTGACAGGTTCTGTTGCCCGGAAAGCAGGTTCTGGACGAGCTAAAGTGACAACATGTCGAGATGAAAGAAGGCTGGAAATGACTGTTCTGAAGAATCATAAGAAGACTCTCACCAAATTAGCAGAATTCAGAAATTCACAAAATAAGGCTGTTTCAAGAAGAACAATTGCAGAGGCTCAAGGAAGCTGGTTTTTCATCAAAGCGGTGTGCTAAGAAACCATTGCTGTCCACAAAGAACGTTGAAGACAGACTCAGAATTTTTGCACTTTATTGTGACCATGATTCTCAGTGGTTTGAGCGTGCTCTGGAGTGATGAGTCACGTTTTGAGCTGTGTACAGATGCTCCAGAGCGCTGTCTTCGTAGGTCAGGTGAAAAATATAACCCAGAATGCCTCTCCACCACTGTGAAACATGGATAGGTGGAATTATGGTATGGGGTGTGTTTTCTGCATCTGGTGTTGGCGAGCTTGTGCAATGTGAAAAGTCCAATAATGCAAAGGAGTATCAAAACATATTAGAAAAGGGGTTGCTTCCAAACCTGAACAAGTTGTGCAGTGGAAATAAAAAGACAAAAAGCTATTTTTCAACAAGATAATGCCCTGGCACACACAACAAAAACAACAAAGTCATGGTTTGAGCGGCATTCTCTGTCGGTGATGTTTTGGTTTGGACAGTCACCAGATCTTAACCCCATAGAGAATATATGGGTGCATATCAAGGCCAAACTGAATGGAACAGCATTGATGCAGCACACTGTAAAAGGCTTTCAGACAGCTTGCTCAAACGGCTGAGATTTCTGAAGAAAAACAAGGGAAAAGCTATCCCATACTAAAAGGTACCCTGCACACAGACAATGCGTACGATATTATGTAAAATTATCACTTATTTCACCTGTATTTATTAACATGAAAGAGTAATCATAAAAAATATGTAAATCATGTTTGCCTCATTTTTTTTGCCCAGCAGTGTATGTGTTATTTAGTTCATATAAGTATTCGTGATATTACGGTAGATTAGCATTGATAGGGAATCGAACCCACAACTGGCGAAAGCGCCGAGCAACATAGCCCACAAACACTCCACCGGATCATCATCGCATGACAAGAATCTTTCTTTGCTGATTGCGGGTTTCCGAGACTGCTTGTTGGTCTGGTGGTAGCGTTTTTCAGATATGATGCTAGATGCTGTCGCTAGTTGTGGGTTCGATTCTCCATCAATGCTAATATACCGTATTGTCACAAATACTTGTATAGCTAGTATAATGGCTGTAAAATATGTTGTCTGTGATGTGTCTACAGGCGAGGTACTGTGTGACCCTCTGTGCACATAAATCACTAACTGACTAGCCAGGGGGAGAATAATAATAACTACGTCATAGACGTGGTGCCCGGCCTTGATAGGTGTGTGCCTATGCGCCTCTGGTATCGCGTCCATTGAATGCACCCCTAGCTCGCATTGTTGATGCCTTGTGGCTCCATACAGTATGTTTGGTGGATCCAGTGCTGTTCCTTTAGCCTATGCCACTGTGTGGTTTGTATCTTGCTGGTCACAGATCAGGACATGGATAAAGGAGGCAGCAAACAGCCATCCAACCATTCAGACTTTGATTCCAAAAATGCTCAGTGTAAGGTTATAAGCACTGCTTTAACAGAGATATTACGTTGTTAATAATCTAGCTAGCTCGTCAGTTACAGTGGACCTTTCCGGTTTTAGGTATGCCCTGCTCAACTCTAGCTAAGCTCCAACCACACCTCGCTCGTGTTCGAATCGATCGATCTATAAACACCCTGCCTATCAATTGCTGTTGAATATTTTGAAACTAATTTGTTTGGGTGCTGTTGCTGCCTAAGGTAGCAACAGCGCCCAGTCAGATTAGTTTCAAAATATTCAACAGCATGTTTATTAAATAGCAAAGAATTACAAAGACATAGAATTCGTACAACGTGTCAGACTATTTGAGACTTGATGACGGTCCATATGGAACCCCTTTGTGACATAAAGAGAGTGTTGCAATCGTGTCTGTCTGTCTCTCTGTCCATCTGGCTGTCTGTCTTTGTCCATGTGTCTATCCGTCCGTCTGTCTCTCTATGTGTGTCTCTGTATGTCCGATGCTGTATCCCCAAAACTACTGATCCGATTTGGCCCAAATGTTAACACAACAAAGGAACTTGACATACAAGAGGATTTACAGAATTTATCCAGATAAAAGTCCACAACTTGAAGAAATCCAGATTATCTAAAAAAAATCTGTTAAATCCCCCCCGCCCCCCCCCCCCCCCAAAAAATTCTTTACACTGACACTGTTATTCATCTTTCAGTCTCATAACCATTCTCAGTGCATTCGACCAGCATTACCACCGTATACTGTTGTACCACAGAAAGTCATCTTTAAGCTTCAAGGCAAATTTGTGAGTATTTTTGTCACACAGTACAGTTCATAAATAAGTTAAAATATTTCTAAAAGAAAGAGAGAAACTTGTTAGTTACGGTTGTACAGTTTTGAACATGATGTAAGAAATTTCTGTTGCATATTTTGAACATAGTTGGATTGGGAGACATTGCTGTGAACAGTACGTTTTATTTTGTTTTAGAAAAATGTTAACCCTTTAGCGCTCATATCAGCAAAAAAACAGCTTCTGCAATGGTCTTGGGAAATGTCCATTTGAAAACCATCAGACGACTGTTTTTTAAATCTTACCGCTGGAATGACTGGCACGATAACCGAGCCAGTCATACCAGTGATAAATTTTCAAAAATAGTCTTCTCTTGGTCTGTAAATGGACATTTTCTATGTGAAATTTTAAACTTTCTTGAATAAATTTGAGGGTTAGAGGGTTAACTGGCTCGCTGCTGTGAGTCACCAGACAATAACTTCAATGGGCAATTTCTCGGGACCTGAATATTTTGAAAACAATTTGACTGAAAGTTGTTGGTGGCTTAGCCACCAACAACTTTCAGTCAATTTGTTTTCAAAATATTCAGCAAATCCAGAGTTAAACCTGATGAAAAATGTAGTCTGCAGAAATTCAGCATTTAAGTTATTTCTGAGCTGAACTGAAAGTTTTCATTCAGCCTTCCTTAAAAGACCACCTGTCTTCTTTAACCCTTTAATTACAAAGCTATTCAAGGAAAATTTCACATATTTAAAGGTGCATGTTCACACCAAGATGCTTGAAAATAAAATTGTTGAAATTATCTAATTTTAGAGGCTTAAATTGTGTACCTCAATGTAATGAAACGAAATAAATCCTAATGTATGATGATTTGATTCCATATAAATAAATTGTGTAGGTTTAGTTGTGAATTTGAATTAGGCACTTGTGCCACTAATTCAATTTGACAACTTAAAAAATTATATTAATTTATACGTAATGAAATCATAAAATGCCAAGATTTATTTTGTCTCATTACATCTATGCACATAATTTAAGCCTCTAAAATTATATAAGTTTGACAATTGTATTTTGAACCATTCTGCTGTGATTATGCACCTTTAGATTTTCTGATAGAAAATATCCATTTGCAGATGAGATTATTTATTTTTAAAAATTTATCACTGGAATGTCTGGTTCAGTTATCGAACAATTCATTCCAGTGGTAAATTAAAAAATGTCTTCTTGGTTTGGAAAATGGATATTTTCACTTCAAGTGTATACTTACCTCCCTAACACTTTGATATTTCCAAATATCGACTTTCACTCAATAAACACTCAGATTAAAAAAGTTAGGTGCCCCTACTGGGCAGGCAGTCAGATGACAGTCCGGCGGATGCCAGCCCCAACCTCGCGGATGCGCAGACTAACACTTCCTCTTTTCCAATTTATTGGCAAAGAGACACATGCGTTAATTTTTCCTAAAAGTTTTCTGCTAGTTGTCGACATTTTCTGAAATTATTATCTAAGATTATGTCCGAGCGTGGGAAGTCACCAGAGGAGGGCCCAGGACCAAGTCATCAGGTGATTTCAATTACATATTTGTTTAAACTCGTGATTAGACGTGATAAGCCCCTAAAAAAACTGGTTTATTTCTATATGGCGCTGTGAAATGCTAATCTCTCTTTGTGTTTGTGTCCACAGGTATCTATCTATGATTGAAAAGGACAACACATCATCAGAGGGTTTGTTTTTCTCTCCACCAAGGTTCCATTTCCTACTAACATGTTAGAAAAAAAGTACTAATCAAAATCTATGCCCAGTGAGTTGGAGGTCTCATAAGAAGATCTCACTTTGCCCTCTTGGTCCACTTCCGTCCCTTAATGGTGGAGAGATTTAAGAGTTCATAGAGATTGGTGGAGTTTCCAGTTCATCAGATCGGATGGTTTGTCTATGCTAAAGATGCAGATATTCTGTGTTATGATATTAGACACTTTAATATATTTAGAATTTTTTCTAAAATCTGCCAATTTATCATTGTTTATCTGATGTTTGCATAGCTTGTATTTACTATTCTTTCCAGTTAGTATGTTCTGGATTATGAATACAATTCGTCCTTATACCTGGATGTTGTTTTCAAGTCGGAGTAACTTCTTATTTTTTGAAGTTATGACGTCATAATCAGCCTTGCACCTTTATTAACAATTTTAAAGTTTTGTCCAACGCTGGTTTATCTTTTGGTTTTGAGTTACTAATTCATTAACAAAAATTCTCATTCTCTTCGTCTTCTGGCCTTTTTCAGAAGCCTGGTTCTCCTTCTTGTGAAAGGTTTCTGAAAGAGAGATTCTTTGCCCCCCCCCCCCCCCGCCCATCTATGTTTTCAATGCAGTCCTTGTGTTCCATTGCTAAACTGTGACATCTGCAAACAGTGGGAGGGGTGGTGGGGCGAGCTAATGTCTGAATTTCTATCATTGCAGGCCAAGGAGAAGGTGTTAGAGGAGGAGAGATGACGAGGAAAGAGGGTCTTGGTAAGAAGGATAAGAGGAAGGCCTCATCCACCATGGATATGGAGGCCTTCCATTTTGAGATGATGGGAGAGATGAAGAGGACAATAAAGGATTTGGTACCAGAGTTTCTCCGTGGCATGCTTCGTGGACCAAATCCTTTATTGTTGTCTTCTCCTGCTCCGGAGCAGATAATCCCCACCTCTGAATCAGTTTTCCGTAGGAATTTACCAGTTTTCGTCCAAGATTCAGAGGTGGCCTCATTAGAGGGGGCAGTCCACTATGAGGACACTGGCAGCAGGCTTGCTGCGCCGGTTGTTCGTGGACAGGTGTTGCTGGAGTCTTGGTCCCGCTTATCAGGTTCCCAGGATTATCCGCACCCTACAGGTACCACTACCTCTTATGGTACCTTTCCTGGCCAGTCTGGGTTGACATTTTTCGCCGACCCGGAGTCTAATGTTTCTGGCCATGAAGATGAGGATTATCTGTTGGGTTCTCCTTCTGGTGCCGTGGCCATGGAGATTGACGTACATGCACCCCTTGCGGGGGAGCACGGGTGACATTTTCCATGGAACTACTCATACAGGAGTAGCATTCATGGCGCAGAAGGTAGCCCGGGCTGGATCCGATGGCCAGCAATACCGCATACCTCGGCTTGCCAGTAGTGTAGCTAGTTCTGGCCAGGGCCGTGGTGTGGCAAAATCCTCCCCACACAATACCACAGCGCCTGCTCCTGGTCAAGCCAGGCAGTTTAGCATGCCTGCTGTCTCGGGCCAGCATGCTTTCTGTAGCTTGCCAGGAGTATCGGGTCCTCCAGCCACGTACACACCTGCGATTGTTCAAGAGGATAATGAAGGCTCGTGCCTTGTCGAGCATTTGCAGGTAGCCACAGAGGAAGACTGTTCTGCCGCTAGTCATTGGCTAATAAGCGTCAGGCCAGGTCTTGTTGTAGATCAGTCAGTCAGCCAATGGGACCAATGCCCGTGGCTGGCAGGTAAGCCGACTGCTACCATTATGCCATCTCCGCCGCTGGCGGAACATATTGTAGATATGTTTACAGTGGCAGAGATGTCCATTAAGGCGCATGGACGTCTCGTGACGGCCCCTTGCGAGGTGGCAAAACGATGTCGCATCGTACCTGAGGAGTATCATAGGTACGGTGTGGTGCCTAATCCGAGCGTGGAGGATACGCGGCCAGGCTCCCGGTCTGACAGGGGAGCACTGTGTACGAGTGCTTTGCGTTCGGCTAATACCACGTTGCGCACTTTCGTATGTCTCAGCAGTTACAGGGGGTAGTGACAGCATCCGCATTGTGCCAGCCTAGTCCGGTAACAGTCCAGAGAGCCATCCAGGATGGTAGTAACCTGGCTGTGGATTGTTTAACCCGGTCTGTGACCAGGAGTGTCCGGATGCGGCAGCCCGTCCCAGGACCTGTATAATAGGCTGCTGCATATGCCTATGACAGGTCCTGGTCTCTTTGGAGGTGAGGGATGTAAGCACCTCCAGGAGACGGTCACCATGGTCAATAACCAGAGGGCGTTGCGCAAGCAATTTGAAGTGCCCCGCAGAGAGCGCGTTCGCGCAGCTCCCCCTGCGTATCATCCCCTGCAGGCTCGAGGTAGCAGTGGCCAGGTCAGAGGCCCACCACCAGTGCAGCACCGGCCATGGCTGCGTGCACTTCAGTCGGCAGCGAGGTGTGGGCCCTGGCGCGCGAGTATCTGGTCGTGGTAACTATACCTGAAGGGTTGGTTGCCACGGTAAGAACCACTCCAGTGCTTCTGGACCAGGAGACAGTGCCACTCTTGCGTTACTTATGTCCACCTCTCTCCCTAGGTGGTCCAGTGGGGGCCTGATTGGCCCACCACAAGCAAGAGTGGGAGCGGTTGACTCAGGACCACTTAGTCTTGCGATGGCTTTCAGTCGAGTATCATCCCGACTGGATAGCCGGCTCGCCATTGCAGCTGTCTCTGGTACCGATCTGGACACAAAATCCAAAAGCTCCAGATCAAAGGTTGTGTATAGAGTTCATAGACACACAGAGTTTCAAAATTGAGACTGAAAACGGTGTTGGCATGGTTGGAGAAAGGAATGTGGACGGCATCATTAGACCTGAGGGATGCTTATTTCCACATACCAATGGCAAGGCGTTTTCGTCGGTTCCTGAGCTTTGTATTCCAGGGCCATCAGTGGGAATTCAGGGTTTTACCATTTGGAATTTCGACAGCTCCTCTGGTCTTCACCAGGGTGGTTCTTGCTATAACAGCTTACCTCTGCAGGAGAAGCATAGCAGTCCACATGTACATAGATGACTGGCTGTTAAAGCACACAATCAGGAAAGTCTATCAGCAAATCTGGAGATAGTTTTGAAAACTCTCACAGACTTAGGCTGGATAATCAACTTTCAAAAATCAGAGCTGACTCCATCCCAGAAGTTTGTTTACCTGGGAATGTTCTTCGATCTAGAGAGAGGATATGTGTATCCTACTCAGGAGAGGGTACACGTACTCATCTCATTAATACAGTCAGTGTGCAACAGTCGTCATGTCCTGGCACGGGTTTACTTGAGAATGCTGGGGTTGATGGCTTCTCTGGAACCAGTCATTCCTCAGGTGGCCTTACGCAGGCGGCCTATCCAGTTATTTCTCATGACTCAGTGAACCCAGAGTACAGAATCACTGGACTCGAACATGTCAGTGTTGGAGCCTCTTATTCATCACCTTCAGTGTTGGATGAAGACAGAGAATCTCCTGGCAGGGATGATGCTACCCCCCTCCCCACACTCAGTTAGCGATGTATACAGATGTATCGATGGAGGGGTGGGGAGCTTGCCTGGAAGAAGCCACAGTATCAGGGCTTTGGAATCTGGATCACAAGAACATATCAATCTACTGGAATTACGAGCAGTATTCCTGGGCCTGGAACATTTCATAGAGAAAGTTCAGGGCAAGATTGTTCTAGTTCGATCAGACAACTCAATGGTAGTGACTTACATAAACCGCCAGGGCTTGGAAATTGCTTTGCTGGTGCGTGGATCAGAGGATCACCTTGAAAGCAGTTCATATTCAAGGAAGGTTAAATCTGCTAGCAGACTCATCGAGCCGAAGGATGAGTGTTTTACCTACGGAATGGAAACTAATCAATGTGTGGTGGATCATCTGTTCAACCACTGGGAGAAACCCAACATCGATTAATTCGCAATGAAGAAGAATGCGAAGATGACGACGTACGTCTCTCCGATTCCTGATCCGAGCGCTATCGCAACAGATGCATTAGCTATCAGCTGGGTGGGAATGTATGCATAAGCATTCCCTCCACCAATCCTGATTCCAAAAATTCTTCAGAAAATCAGACCGGAGGAGTGCCAAGTGCTTCTGATCGCCCCAAATTGGCCAAGCCGATCATGGTATACGGATTTGCTGGACCTTCTGGTCTGCAATCCGGTTCCTCTGCCTCTGATGTGCAATATTATCTTCCAGGGCAAGGCCCTTCACAACAATCTGTCAATGTTCAGATTGACTGTGTGGATGTTGTCAAGGAATCTAGAACTAAGGAGGGCTTTTCTGAGCAAGCAGCCATGTTCATGGCAAAAGCCAGAAGGGGGTTAACCTCCAGAGCATATAATTATAAAATCAACAGATTTGCAGAATGGTGCTCAAAAAGATGTAATAATCCAATGGCTTCATCTAATCTGGTAGTAGTCGATTTCCTCTGTCACCTGTATGATGCGTATAGCCTCAAGCCTAACTCTATTGCTGGCTATATGTCAGCTTTAATGGCAGTTATCCCTTGCTTGGCTAATAGGGGAAGTGATGAAGTAAATACGTTAAATACCCCAGTGATTCCGTCTTGGTGTTTATCTCTAGTGCTTCAGGTACTAGATGATAAGCCATTTGAACCACTAAGTTCCATTTCTATGAAAATGTTGACACTTAAAACTATTTTTATTTGGTTTAAACGTGATTTATTTTGTTCAGATGGAAGCACGATTAGACTTAAGAGTCTTATGCCCGTGTCTCCCATACACATACAGATTATTCAAAACTTTTTTACAACAAAATGGCGGCAAATCATAATAGTTTAATTAATTGTAGTCTATTAGTGTGCATAAGTGTGTGGATGTTGAGTGTGAGGTGGGGGAGAGTAGGAAGAAAGACCGAGATAGAGAGAGAGGGGGAAAGGGGGGAGAGAGGAAGAGAGATAGAGAGAGCGAGGAATAAGATCAAATGGAAGACTAGCAGAGGTGAGCTCTAGGTGCTGCCTTCGCCCCGACCTGTACGTGTTGGGCTGCTGTCCATTTACCCCTTAAACTATAAGTTCGCGAACGGGAAGCTACTGAAAGCGGTTGTGTTAATTATGTATTGACATACCGTATTACAGATCAGTTTGTTCATTTCCAAGTTGGCAGTGTAAGTCCCGTATAGAAGCTGGTTGACCGTAAGATTAGAAAGGGAAATATCGTTCAAGGCAAGCTGATTTTGGAAAACGACTCTTTGCTCATTAAAAATGACACAATGTAAGAGGTAGTGGTTTGTAGATTCATCATTGTGCCCACAAGAACAACTGGCAGATTCCGACAGAAAGTTGTCAAATAGATGTCGGTTTAAAGAACTACAAACATTTCGGAGCCTGCATAGCATTATGTTGGCAAACCTCGGGCCTACGTAATACCACTCAGGGGGTTGTCGTATGGGTGACATAGCCTTGAGTTTGCTTTTAAATTCTAGAAGAGTGACAGAATCTCTCACGGGCACAGGAAGCATATTCCAGGCACGGATCGTTGCTGGGAAAAAGGATCCATAGAAGAGCTCAGTACGGCAGCGGAATGGAGTGAAGAAATTTGGATGATGGATATTGTAAGGATTTCGTGCTTGGGATAGTGTGGGAAGATGGTTGACCAGAACCTCACAGGTCATCCCGTTGATAATTTTAAATAGCATAGATAATCTATGAAATTCACGTCCGCTTGACAAGGTTTCGATGCCTGTTTCTAAGTACAGGTCTTCAGTGCTCGCACTACGTGTCATTCCACATACCGTTCTGAGAGCATATTTTTGGATATCCTCTAGCCGAATTACAAGATATTGTGGAATATTATCCCACACAACATCTGCATATTCTAACGATGGTCTAATAAATGTTTTGTGCATGATCTCGAGACATTTACGATCTAGAATATATTTTAGACCTTTAAGTAAGGAGAGTTTGTGTTGAGCGTCTGCTATGAGATTGCTCACATGGTTAAGCCAATTCCCTTTGTTATTAAAGGTAATGCCGAGGTGCTTATGATCAGTTGACGGTAGAATTTCAGAATCTTTGAAGTTGATTGAAAAGGATGTGGGCTCGTTGCGCAGGGAAAAAATTAGAGATGTAGTTTTCGAGGCATTAAACTCGACGAGCCACATGTTTGCCCAATGCGTCATAGTCAGTAGATCGTAATCGAGTGTGGCAGTGTGTTCTTTTAGATGATCTGACATTACATATAGGCACGTGTCATCAGCAAAAAGTCTAATGTTTTGAATTATATTGCTGGGCATGTCATTAATAAAAACTAAGAATAACAAAGGACCAAGCACAGAGCCTTGTGCACTCCAGCATGTAAACGAAGTAGGGTGGACTCATTGCCGTTTATAACTACTCGCTGGTATCGGTTTCCAAGATAATTTTCGAACCACGTGAGTAGATTTCCACAGATACCAAAATTCCTAAGCTTCTGTAGGAGGCCGCGATGCCATACTCGATCAAAGGCCTTAGATATATCGAAGAATAGAAAGATTATTTCCTTTTGATCGTCAAGGGCTTGAGTAATATCCGTGTAGATATCAAGCAGTTGATTTACTGTAGAATGTGATGGAAGAAAGCCAGACTGATATAGAGTGATATCATGTCTGATATAGTTATAGATATGTTTAAAAACGGTTCTCTCCATAACTTTACTAAGACAACTCAACAGTGATATTGGTCGATAATTTGAACATAAGCTCTTGTCTCCCTTCTTGAATATAGGGGTTACATTAGCGATTTTCCAAGAAGTGGGGAACTGCGCACTAGAAAGTGAGTAATTAAAGAACTGCGCTAGTATTGGGACCAATACTTGTTGGCTCTCGAATAAGAGTTTCGGACTTAATTTATCCGGGCCAACAGCTTTAGACGTGTCTAGATTGGACAGTACATCGGAGATGTCAGTGTTTGATATTGTAATTGAGTGGAGAGTATTGTCCGTATACATAGATAGAGGAGGTAAGCTGGCATTTGCATCGTCAATATTGGCAATGCTAGAGAAGTACCGGTTAAGGAGGCTTGCCTTTTCTAAAGAATTGTAAGAGAATGAGCTGTCATCGCGCTTCAGAGGCGGCATTTCGCTAAAATTAGAGTTAGTATCACATAGGAACATCTTGCATATTTTCCACCACTCTTTAGAACCTGTGCGTCCATGCCTTATTTTTTCAGCTAATTTATTCCTGAAGTTTTCTTTCGCTGTTCGGACTAATGTATTGATTAGGTTTCTCTGTTTTTTAAAGTTGGCCACGTCTTTCTCTCGGTTAGTTTTTCTTGATTTCTTGAACAATTTTTCCCTGACTCATTTCGTGCTTTATTTTGCTGGACATCCAGACTTTATCGTTTGGGTTTATAGTTATAGTTTTATTTGGGATACTAATACTAGCAGCGGCGATGTTTGTAGTGATTGTCTGACACCAAATGTCGACGCCATTAACATCGGAGATGTTGTTCCAGGGTGCGTTAGTTAAGTGATCCCTAAATAAATCCCAATCAGCGTTCGCATAGTCCCATATATGGCGAGTGTATGTTTTACGTTTAGGTATGGAGGATGATAAAACCAAATATACTGGAGTATGATCACTACAAAATGGCGCAAGTAATCCACTCTCTTTTACTATTCTGGCACAGCTGATAATAATTGGATCAAGTATTGTATTTGAAATGGGTTGGGTTGGTTCTTGTATTAACTGGTGGAAGCCAAACGTAGATATGATGTCACGTAGATGATGCTTAGATGGATTGAGAAGATCGTCGTTAATGTCGCCGAGTAGGACAAGATTTTTGTTTGGATTTAAGTCGCGAACATTCTCAATATTGTCAGTGATAGTTTGCCATTTGTCAACACTTGTGTTAGGCGGCCGGTAAATTACACACAATAATAAACCAGGGTGGTCGTGAATCTCGATCCATATCATTTCAATGCCATGACATTCATATTCAATACGATGGGTAGTTGCCACGTTGTTAGAAATATAGACGCACACGCCTCCCCACGGCTGCTGGCGGTCCATCCGATAAGGCTCCTGGAAACCAGGTAGTTTGATTAAGCTATTGTTAACATTTTGGGTACGGTGGCTTTCAGTAATGGCAATGATGTCAAAGTTGGACAGATTAGCTTCGATAAGATGTATTTTATCTTTGAGGCCGCATACATTGAGGTGGACAACAGACATTTCTGAACAGTTAGTAGGGCCTGGATTAGTTTCTACATCGCCAGCCAAAGAAAGGAGAATGTAAATTATTAAACAGGTCAATACATTACTCAGGCAGTAATTAAGAAGGAGTGATAGGATGGCTGTGTAAATTCCTCGAAGGCGTCCAAATATTTCTCGCAATGGAGGTGGGGTAGCTCGATAGTGCTTGGGTTTGACAGAGTGGCAGTTAAAAAGCCCAATAGCCGCACGGTAACATGCTATGTCATTATCCATTGTCAATTGGGTAAATCACCGAAGGCCATTTGCACGTGCTGCAGTAAGGCAGAGCAGACTTGAAAGATCAACATATAGAGCTCCATAGATAGTAGGGAGAGGGTGGTAGGAGTAAGAGATAGGACAGATAAAGAACATGAAGGAATAGAGGACAAATAAGGACAGAGTCATTAAAGGCTTAGTTGGTAAGGTACGGCGCTTGTGGAGTAATAGTGAGAACCATTGGCTGTGGTGGAGAATTTTTCTTGGTGTGCTGTGTTGTATTCAAACAATGGTTGGATTTGGATGATGGCCTAATCTAGTGTGGCAGAGTGGTTCAGGGCAATAATAAATATAAACTGTTAAGTATTATGGAACAGAGTTGACAGGGACCCGGAGCTGCATCAGGCAGCAAAAGTCCTCCGATCAAAATATTAAACAAGAAATCAGTGTTGCACTGATGATATATTGTCATGACCCAATTGTAAGTGAAAAAGTATAACCACCAATAATATGATTCATGTATTCTACTGTTGAATATACACTCAAAATTCTGGAACTATTTTTATTTGCTGCGGCCTCGGCAAGGCGGAGAAGCGAAATTCATGCCTTATCAGCCGAGGTAGACCATTATGTGGTTACAGGGGAAGGCCTTAAGCTTCTACCTAAGATAAATTTCATGGCTAAAAACCAGTCTTTGAAATATCCAGGTCAACCCATATTTTTACCTGCTTTAACTAGATATGATCCTAATTCAAAAGTATTGTGTCCAGTCCATGCATTAAACCAGTACAAACAGCGCACTCAGGAATGGCAGACGGACCCAACAGCGTTATGGTTGTCATATATTGAACCCCATGGCAGGGTGTCTAAGGACACCATTTCCAGGTGGATTATAGAATGTATTCAGTTTTGTCATAATTCCGCCACAGGTAAACAAGTTGACTTAGCTAAGGCTTACAGTGTTCGCGGGGTAGTGGCTTCCACTGCCCTGTTTGATGGGGTTCCTGTGGATGACGTTATGTTAGTAGCCCAGTGGCACTGTGAGTCAAGTTTCACCAACCATTACCTCCGTGACACCTCGAATCCTCTCGCCTTATCGATTTTGAAAAAATAATTTAGGTGTACATATTTTGATGAGGTTCTCATTTTTTACATATTTCACATTTAATCAATGGTAACATCCACTTACCTGGACTGCATCAGCCTTCACCTATAGGAAGATGATGACAGCAGCTAATTATTAATATGGTGATGGTACATGTTTTATGTGGTTCGTTCTTGAGAGTATGCGAAAATGGAACCTTTTAGTTTAATGTTCTATAGTATATGGCACTTGTACATTGAGAACGTATGGGACATTGAGGTCATTCTGTCTTCCTCCCAAGAAAAGGGGGTGGTAGGGGAGCGCATATGACATATGGTCTTCTCTCAGCCATCGGTTGTGTTATCCGATGTTCAAATCTATCCCTGGTTGTGTTTTCACACAATTTCAGAAGTTTAAGTGCCTTAAACGCAGAAAAGCGCATAGGGAAGAGCTGGTCTTTTGACCTCGCCTCCCTCCTGCCGAATTCTCTGACAAATTCGGGCAATATCAAAGAGTGTTAGGGAGGTAAGTATACTCTTGAAGTGAAATAAACGAAATCACAGATTTCTTTTTTCACGAGAGAGTTGATACTTACCTCCCTAACTTGGACCCGACCTCTCCACCCCACAGGTCTTCAGGTTTTCTTAAGGTTGCATAGTGTCAGCAAATAAATAAAAAGTGCTGGTCTGCGCATGCACGAGGTTGGGGCTGGCATCTGCCGGACTGTCATATGACTACCTGCCCGGAAGGGGCACCAAAATTTTTTAATCTGAGTGTTTATTGAGTGAAAGTCGATATTTGGAAATATCAAAAAGTGTTAGGGAGATAAGTATCAACTCTCGTGAAAAAAGAAATCTGTGATTTCGTTTATTCTCAAGATCCCTGCCAATTTTGTCTGTCTTGATTGATAAAGGGTTAAGACTGAATGGTATTAACCTTTTGAGGCTTACAGACCAGAAACGACAAATGTAAGGAATATTATGTTGAATAATTTGAAACTAATTTTAATGAGAGCTGACGCTGTGAATGGCAGCAACAGGTTCCAGTCAAATTAGTTCAACATTTATTTATTTAACAGTTTTTATGCTCCCTGAAAAAATTTTCGCGGGAGCATGTAGTCACTGCTTTGTCCGTCCATGCGTCTGTCCATCCGTTCACCATATATAAGTTTGTCCGGGGCATAGATTCAAGACTTTTTCACATATGGTCACCAAACTTGGTATATGCATGCATCTTAGGGAGAAGGTGTGCGCAGTATGAAAAGTAGGTAAAAAATAGGGCATGCTAACCTACTTTTCATGGTCGACTGACTATCACAGAAAATGTTTGTCCGGGGCATAGTTTCAAGACTTGCACATATGGTCACCAAACTTGGTATGTGGATGCACCTCAGGGAGAAGGTGTGCGGAGTATGAAACCTAGGTCAAAGGTAGGTCATGTTGACCTACTTTTCATGGTAGACTGAATATCACAGAAAATGTTTGTTTGGGGCATAGTTTCAAGACTTTTGCACATATGGTCACCAACCTTGGTATGTGGATGCATCTCAGGGAGAAGGTGTGCGGGGTATGAAAAGTAGGTCAAAGGTAGGTCATGTTGACCTACTGTTCATTGTCTACTGAATATTACAGAAAAAGTTTGTTCGGGGCATAGTTTCAAGACTTTTGCACATGTGCTCACCAAACTTGGTATGTGGAAGCATCTTAGGGAGAAGGTGTGCAGAGTAGAAAAGTAGGTCAGAATTAGGTCATGCTGACCTACTTTTTATGGTCGACTGAATATCACAGAAAATGTTTGTCCGTGCCATAGTATCAAGACTTGCACATATGGTCACCAAACTTGGTAGGTGGATGCATCTTGACGAGAAGGTGTGCGGGGTATGAAAAGCAGGTCAAATGTAGGTCATGCTGACCTACTTTTCATGGTCGACTGAATATCACAGAAAATGATTATCCGTGCCATACTTTCAAGACTTTTGCACATATGGTCACCAAACTTGGTAGGTGGATGCATCTTATGGAGAAGGTGTGCACAGTATGAAAAGTAGATCATGCTGACCGACTGTTCATGGTCGACTGAATGTCACAGAAAATGTTTGTCCGTGCCATAGTTTCAAGATTTTGCACATATGGCCACCAAACTTGGTATGTGGATGCATCTTAGGGAGAAGGTGTGCACAGTATGAAAAGTAGGTCATGCTGACCGACTTTTCATGGTCGATTGAATATCACAGAAAATGTTTGTCCGGGCCATAGTTTCAAGACTATTGCACATATGGTCACCAAACTTGGTATGTGGATGCATCTTAGGGAGAAGGTCTGCACAGTATGAAAAGTAAAGTAGGTCATGCTGACCTACTTTTCATGGTCGACTGACTATCACAGAAAATGTTTGTCCATGCCATAGTATCAAGGCTTTTGCACATATGGTCACCGAACTTGGTATGTGGATGCATCTTAGGGAGAATGCCTGCACAGTATGAAAAGTAAAGTAGGCCATGCTGACCTACTTTTCATGGTCGACTGAATATCACAGAAAATGTTTGTCCGGGCCATAGTTTCAAGACTTTTTCACATATGGTCATGAAACTTGGTATTGATTATTACAGAAAATATCTCTGTTCATTTTGAACATAGTTTTTATATGTACTTTTCATATGGTGCCAAGCAGTCTAAATGCGTTTATTTAGAGAAACTTAGATTTTGCTTTTATTAAGCTATCCTTAACAAATTGTTCGTTAGGGCAAATCCCGCCAGAGCAAATGAATGATGGCCCACCGAATCATTCCTACTCCCCAAATTGTGGATTTAACATCAAACCAACAATATTTTAAGGATGGCCTAATATGGTGATATCTCATTGACAATTTCAAGTTCGTTTCTCTGTGTCTGAGCCACAGTTCCAAACCTTTCCTTTCACATCAAGAGTATACTTACCTCCCTAATACTTTTGATATTGCTAAATATTGGCTTTCACTCAATAAACACTCAGATTAAAACAGTTAGGTGCCCCTACTGGGCAGGGAGTCAGAGCGTAGTCTGGCGGATGCCAGCCCCACCACCGCGCATGCGCAGACTAGCACTTCCTCTTTGCTAATTTATTGGCTGAGAGACAACACATGCTTTCATGATAAGATCTTTCTATACGCTTTTCAAAGCTTTTTAAGACGTTTAAATAGACGTTTTTACCTGACAAAGATGGCTGAGAGAGTGACTTCGCCACAGGAGGGCCTTGGACCTTTAAATCAGGTGACTTCTAGTAAAATTAGCGAGTTTTGTCCCGTTGTAATGTGTTTCCGGGACTCGCGCTAAACGTGATAAGCGCCTTAATTAGTTGATTTTTTTCAACTAGGTGCTATATAAGACTAATCTCTCTTTGTGTTTATGTCCACAGGTCTGTGTGAAGGAGAAATAAGGACATGACATCAGCAGAGGGTTTGTGTCTCTCCACCATGGTTCCATTTCCTACTAATACTGTTAGGTTATCTAACCAAAAATTCTATGCCCAGTGAGTTGGAGGCCTATTATAAAGGTCTTCTCACTTTGCCCTCTTGATCCAATTCCTTCCCCTTGAGGTGGAGAGAGTTAAGAGGCGTTCAGTGGTGGAGTGCTCCAGTTCATCAGGTTGGATGGTTTGTCTAGACAAGGTGTCAGGTATTAATTATTGATATGAGAAAGGGAGATAATTAACACTATTTGCCATTGTTATCAGTATTTATCTGATGCTTGTGTAGTCGAAATGTCCATTCTGCACATGTTCTGGTTAGAGATACAATTCGTCCTTGCACTGGGATGTTTGTTGTGGATCGATTTTTTCCTGTCATAGGATTAATGACGTCATAATCAGTCTTGCTCTTTATTTACAATTAAAGTTGTCCGAAGCTGGTTTCTGATAAAAATTATGATCTTTATGATCATTTTTTCTTCTCTTGAGTTGGTGAGTTTTCTAAGCTTAACTAGTTTGCTCATACTCCTCGTCCTTTGGCCTTTTTCAGAGACCTGGTTGTGCGTCCTGTGGATGATTTTTGAGGGACAAGTTTGGCCCTCATCTATGTTTTCAGTGTAGCCCCTGTGGTCCCTTGCTTAATTGCGAGATATGTAAGCACTGGGGGGGGGCGAGCTAATGTCCGAATTCTTGTGCTTGCAGGCGAAGGACAAGTTGGAGGAGGAGAAAAAGAAGCTGAAAAAAGAGGTCGTAAGTAAGAAGGGTAAGAGGAAGGCCTCGTCCGCGGTGGACATGGAGGCCTTCCGGACCGAGATGTTGGGAGAGATGAGGAGGACAATCAAGGATTTGGTTCCAGAGTTGCTTCGTGGCATGCTTCCTGGACCAAATCCTTTATTGACCTCATCATCTGCTTCGGAGCAGGTAATCCCCACCTCTGAATCAACGTTCCTTAGTACGCTTCCGTTGTTTGAAGATTCAGAGGTGGCCCCATTAGAGGGGGTGTTCCACGGCCCTGGCAGCAGGCTTATTGCCGCGCCCAATAGGGACCGTGGACGGTCGTCGCTGGAACCCGCGGGCTGCTCATCAGTCCAGGGGTATCCGCACACCGCGGCTGCCAGTACCTCGTATGGCACCTTCCCTGGCCAGTCCGGGTTAGCTCTCTTTGCTGACCCGGAGTCTAATCTTTCTGGCCAGGAGGATGATGATTACCTGTTGGGGTCGCCGTCTGAAGACGTGGCCATGGAATATGACGTTTGTGCACCCCTCGCGGGGAATACAGGCGCCTTTTTCCACGGTTCTACTCTCCCAGGGGTAGAATCCACGGTTCAGACTGTGGCCCTGGGCGCTGAAGGCCAGCGGTACCGCATACCTCGGCTTGCTGAGAGTGTAGCTGGTGCTGGCCGGGGCCGTGGTGGGGCGGTATATGCCCCGCGCTCTACCACGGCGCCTGCTCCTGGTCAAGCCAGTGAGATTAGCATGCCGGTATTATCAGGCCCGCATGCTTTCCCTGGCTTGCCAGGGATATCAGCGTTTCCGCCATCAAGCTCTGTTGCTTGCGCTCAGGAGGAAGACGAAGGCCCCCGTCTTGTAGAGCGCTCGCAACTAGCCACGGAGGAGGATTGGTCTGACGCTTGCCAGTGGCTGGTGAGTGTTAGACCAGATCTGCCCGTGGAGCAGTCGGCTAGCCAGCGTGAACACAGGCCGTGGTTAGCTGGTAAGCCTACTGCTAACGCTATGCCTTCTCTGCCGGTGGCAGAGCATGTCGTTGACATGTTCGAGGCGGCGGAGACGTCCATTAAGTCGAGTGGACGTCTCGCTAAGGCCCCGCGCGAGGTGGCCAGGCGTTGCCGCATCGTGCCCCTGGACTACCAGCGGTACGGTGTGGTACCAAAGCCGAGCGTGGATGACCGCGCGGCTTTGGGTGAGGATGCACGGCCAGGCTCCCGTTCTGACACGGGAGTCTTGTGCTCGAACGCGTTGCGTTCGGCAAATGCCGCGTTGCGTGATGCGGAGGAGAGTGGGAGGGCTTCGATTGCCGCTCTGTCCCACGTCTCCCAGCTGTTACAAGGGGTAGTAACAGCATCCGCATCGCGCCAGCCAAGTCCGGTCACAGTCCAGCGAGCCATCCAGGATGGTATCAACCTGGCTCTGGACTGTATGACGCGGGCGGTGACCAGGAGTGTCCGGGCAAGGCGCACTTTTGCCTTGGATAATCTGTGCCCGTCCCAGGACCTCTACAATAGGCTACTACGTACGCCTATGACAGGTCCTGGTCTCTTTGGAGGTGAGGGATGTAGACACCTCCAGGAGACGGTTACTCTGGTCAATAACCAGAGGGCGCTGCGCGAACAGTTTGAGGTGCTTCGTCGTGCCAACGTTCGCGCCGCACCCCCTGCGTATCGTCCCCTGCAGGCTCGAGGTGGTAGTGGCCAGGTCAGAGGCCAACCACCATTGCAGCGTCGGCCTCTGCCGCGTGCGATTCGGCCAGCAGCGAGGGGGGCGCAGGCTCCTCAGGCGCAGTCAGCCAGGCAGCCGCCCGCGCACCGAGGTGCGCGCGGTGCTGGTCGTGGCGCGCGAGGATCTGGGCGGGGTAATCGTTCCTGATGGGACGGTTACCGCGGTGAGAACCACGCCGGTGTTTCTGGCAAAGGAGACAGTGCCGCTCTTGCACTCCTTATGTCCACCTCTATCCCTAGGTGGACCGGTGGGAGGCCGGCTAGCCGACCACATGCAAGAGTGGGAACGGTTAACTCAGGACCGTTTAGTCTTGCGATGGCTTTCAGTCGGGTATCATCCCGATTGGATGACAGGCCCGCCATCGCGACTGTCTCTAGTGCCGATCTGGACTCCAAATCCGAGAGATCCAGATCAAAGGTTGTGTATCGAGGAGGAAATAAATTCCCTCATACAAAAAGGAGCTATTCAGCCGGCACAGAGGTGTCCGGGCTTCTATTCAACCCTGTTCTTAGTAACAAAGAACACCGGAGGGTGGAGACCAATTCTCAACCTCAAGCCATTGAACAAGTTCATAGAGACGCCCAGTTTCAAGATGGAGACTGTGCGCTCGGTGTTGGCGGGGTTAGAGAGGGGAATGTGGACGGCGTTGATAGATTTGAAGGACGCTTATTTCCACATCCCCATACACAGGAGTTTCCGTCGCTTCCTGAGATTTGCATTCCAGGGCAGACAGTGGGAATTCAGGGTGCTACCCGTCGGAATTTCCACGGCTCCTCGGGTTTTCACCCGTGTGGTTCTTGCGATCACCGCATACCTCCGCAGGAGAAGCATAGCAGTCCACACGTACATAGACGACTGGCTGTTGAAAGCGCACACCCGGGAAAGTTTGTCGGCCAGTCTGGAGATTGTTTTGAAAACTCTCACAGACTTAGGCTGGATGATCAATTTCCCAAAATCAGAGCTGACTCCATCCCAGAAGTTTGTTTACCTGGGGATGTTCTTCGATCTAGAGACAGGATATGTTTATCCTACTCAGGAGAGAGTTCAGAAACTCATCTCATTAATTCAGTCAGTGTGCGACAGTCGTCATGTCCTGGCACGGGTTTACTTGAGAATGCTGGGGTTGATGGTTTCATTGGAACCAGTCATTCCTCAGGCCGCCTTACGCAGGCGGCCGATCCAGTTATTTCTCATGACACAATGGACCCAGAGTACAGGTTCGCTGGACTCGAATGTGTCAGTGTTGGCGCCTCTGATTCATCACCTGCAATGGTGGTTGGACACAGAGAATCTCTTGGTGGGGGTTATGCTAACCCCTCCCCACCCTCAGGTGACTGTGTATACAGATGCATCGATGGAGGGCTGGGGAGCTTGCCTGGAAGAGTCCACGATATCAGGGCTTTGGAATCTGGAACAGTCAAAGGAACATATAAATCTACTCGAGCTAAGAGCAGTAGTCCTGGGCCTGGAACATTTCTTACAGAAAGTTCAGGGCAAGATTGTTCTTATTCGTTCAGACAACTCAACAGTTGTGACTTACATAAACCGCCAGGGCGGAACGAAGTCGCCCAGTCTCTGTATGATGACATGGAGACTGCTTTGTTGGTGTCTGGATCACCAGATTACCTTGAAAGCAGTTCATATTCCGGGAAGGTTAAATCTGCTAGCAGACTCATTGAGCCGAAGGATGAGTGTTTTACCCACGGAATGGCAACTAAATCAATGTGTGGCGGATCGTCTGTTCGACCATTGGGGGAAACCCAACATCGATTTGTTCGCAACGAAGAAGAATGCGAAGATGACGACGTACGTCTCTCCGATTCCGGATCCAAGCGCTTTCGCAACAGATGCGTTAGCTATCAGCTGGGGGAGAATGTATGCATACGCATTCCCTCCAGCAATCCTGATTCCAAAAATTCTTCAGAAAATCAGACAAGAGGAATGCCAAGTGCTTCTGATCGCCCCGGATTGGCCAAGCCGATCATGGTATACGGATCTGCTGGACCTTCTGGTCTGCAATCCGGTTCCTCTGCCTCTGATGGACGATATTATCTTCCAGGGCAAGGCCCTTCACAACAATCCGTCAATGTTCAGATTGACTGCGTGGATGTTGTCAAGGAATCTAGAATTAAGGAGGGCTTTTCTGAGCAAGCAGCCATGTTTATGGCCAAAGCCAGGAGGGGGTCAACCTCCAGAGCATATAATTATAAAATCAACAGATTTGCAGAATGGTGCTCAAAAAGATGTATTGATCCAATGGGTTCATCTATTCAAGTAGTAGCTGATTTCCTCTGTCACCTCTATGATGCCTATAGCCTCAAGCCTAACTCTATTGCTGGTTATAAGTCAGCATTAATGTCTGTTATTCCTTGCTTGGCTAAGAGGGGAAGTGATGAAGTAAATACATTAAATGTATTAATTAAAGGCATGGGCAATCTAAGACCAAGGAATCCACCTGTGATTCCGTCTTGGAGTTTATCGCTAGTGCTTCAAGTACTAGGTGATAAGCCTTTTGAACCACTTAGTTCCATTTCTATGAAACTATTAACACTGAAGACTGTGTTTTTAATTGCTGCGGCCTCGGCTAGGCGTAGGAGTGAAATTCATGCCTTATCAGCCGAGGATGACCGTTTTGTGGTTTCAGGGGAAGGCCTTAAGCTGCTACCTAGGATTAATTTCTTGGCTAAAAATCAGTCGTTGAAATATCCAGGTCAACCTATTATTTTGCCTGCTTTAACTAGATATGATCCTAATTCTAAAGCATGGTGTCCTGTCCGGGTGCTTTGCCGGTACAAGCAACGTACGGCGGAGTGGCGCACCGATCAGTCAGCGTTATGGTTGTCATATATTGAACCCCATGGCAGGGCTTCTAAGGACACCATTTCCAGGTGGATTGTAGAATGCATTCAGTTTTGCCATAAATCCGCCACCGGGAAGCAGGTTGACGTGGCCAAGGCTCACAGTGTCCGCGGCGTAGTGACATCCACTGCCCTATTTAATGGGGTCCCTGTGGATGATATTATGTCGGTGGCTCAGTGGCACTGTGAGTCAAGTTTTACAGACCATTATCTCCGTGACACCTCTAATCCTCTCGCCTTGTCGATTTTGAAAAAATAGCTAGGCATATATATTTTTGATGGGGTTTCCTCATTGCTTATATATTTCACAATTAATTTATGGAAACAACCACTAATTTGGGACTGCATCGATCTTCACCAATGGGAAGAGGATGTCAGCAGCCATTTCAACAAGGTCAGTCTTGTGTATGTGTTGTCCATTGTTGATTTTCTTGTCACGTTACCCGTTATTTATATGATGATGGTTTTGTGTATTTATGTGGTTCATGGTTGAGAGTATACGAAAATGGAGTTTTTTCGTCTCTGTCCTGTAGTACATGGCACTTGTACGTAGAGAGCGTATAGGACATTGAGGTCATTCGACTCTTCCTCCCAGGAAGGAGGGGGGGAGCGCATATGATATTCGGTCATCTCTCATACATCGGGGGTGTTATCCGATGGTTAGTCAAATCCTGACTGTTTTTCATACAGTTTCAGAAGTTTAAGTGCCTTAAACGCAGAAAAGCGTATAGGGATGAGCTGGTCTTTTGACCTCGCCTCCCTCCCGCCGAATTCACTGTCGAATTCTGGCAATATCAAAAGTATTAGGGAGGTAAGTATACTCTTGATGTGAAATAAACGAAATCAAGGATTTCTTTTTTCACGAGAGAGTTGATACTTACCTCCCTAGATACGGACCCGGCCTCTCCACCCCACAGAGGCTCGGTCTTCAGGCTCTTTATAGTTGCATGTGTATCAGCCAATAAATTAGTCAGAGGAAGTGCTAGTCTGCGCATGCGCGGTGGTGGGGCTGGCATCCGCCAGACTACGCTCTGACTCCCTGCCCAGTAGGGGCACCTAACTGTTTTAATCTGAGTGTTTATTGAGTGAAAGCCAATATTTAGCAATATCAAAAGTATTAGGGAGGTAAGTATCAACTCTCTCGTGAAAAAAGAAATCCTTGATTTCGTTTATTGAAGCATATGCCTTCGGGGTTATCCATTCAGTTTCTGCTGAGTATGCCTTCGGGGAGCATACATCAATTTATTGATTTGCCTTGTTTTGTATAGCACTTGGGATTGAGACATTGGAATGTCAAGTGTTTTATTTTCTGCCCTCTTTTTCAAGCTCCATAACATTTTATACCAGAATGACTAAGTGAGCTGATGCCATGGTGACCATTTGTCGTCCGTCTGTCTGTCGTCCATCATCCATCAACTTTTCCTTTAAAACGTATCCTCCTGTGCTTACTACGATTTGTCATTCATGATTTTAACCAAATTTGGCGGGAAGGATTCTGTTGTGGCAGTCATCATGACTTTTGTAATAATTTTGATTGATTTAATCAATGGCCCATTTAAAAAAAATGGTTTGGTAGAAGGATCCTATGGTGATAGGCTTCAACATTCTAAAGAGAATGTTGAATGGTCAGTTTTTTCAGATAGTCATCTTGAATTTTCCAAAAGAATTTCAGAAATCACTTAAACCTTATCTCTTAAATCACTTGGCAGATTTTAATCAAGTTTGACCGGATGGATCCTATGGTGGAAGTCTCTATAACCTCTAGTGAGAATTTGTATTGTTCAGTTGTTTGGCGGCCATGTTGGATTTTCTAAATCCTTTAAAATATGTCTTCTTAAACAACTCAGAGTTTGAGCAAATTTGGCTGGAAGGATCCTATTATGGTTGGCTTCAGATCTTTTTTTTTTTTAGAATAATGATTGGTCCATTTCTCAGTGGCCATCTTCAAGTATTTGGACACTTTCTGGAACTCTTTACGGGGGTAGAAATTAGTATCAAAATCTACTAGCCAGGCGGGCTACCTAACTTAGAGGTCTTGGGAGCCCACCAGGAGATTTGGTAGCCCAAAATTCCATTCTTTATTGCAGACATATATTTCAAAACTCCAGACCCATTATCATGACTATTACTAATAATTAGTTATAGAAGTAGTCATGGCATTACGGTATTTTGGCATTGACATGGAGTCAAATCCACAACCGGCGAAAGTGCCTCGTCTTGCGGCATTGGTGTGGTGGAAGCATTTGTGGGCTATGATGCTAGTGCTTTTGTTGGTTGTGGGTTCGATTTCCTGTCAATGCTAATAATGGACCTTTCCATTTTTAGCTATGCCCCGCCCATCACTAGCTAAGCTCCACCCACACCTCACCGTGTTTGGATTGATCGATCCCCGAATGCCCTAGCTATCAATTTCCTGAAAACTATACAGGGAAGCTGTAGAATATTTTGCAACTAATTTGACTGGGTGCTGTTGCTGCCTATGGCAGCAACAACGCCCAGTCAAATTAGTTTCAAAATATTTAACAGAATATTTATTAAATAGTAAAAGCAAACAATTTGTACAACAAAGCATAGCCCGTCTTCAAATATGCGTTCGTGACGTGCTTATCGACGTCATTCATTATGATGTCATTGTACACACCACGCAGTTCATTATGAGGTCATATGGTGGGTGGGTACTCTGGAAAGGTAAATTAGTGACTAATGACACAATATTTATGAATAACCTACCTTATTTTCTGTATCTTACATTCTTGGTAGCACATACATAAAACTACTAGACTCAGGCTATCGGGTGAGTTTAATTTCTATCTCAGTCTTTAAAAGTATCACCTCATAAAATGCTAGGCAGATTTTAATCAATTTTGGCTGTAAAGATCTTATCGTGTCGGCTCCAGAAGTTCTCTGAAGAATATTCATTGGTCCATTATTTTCGGTAGCCATCTTAAATTTTCCGAATATTTCATTTTCTTGAAAGCCTTTAATGCGAATCTCCTCAATGGCCCAGTTTCACAGAAACTTGGATGAATCCTAAACTATGTTGGTAGGCTTCAACACTCCTAGCTAGAATTTTTGGGGGTCAGTTTGTTTGTGGTCATCTTGGATTTTCTTGAAACTCTTTAAGACATATATCCTCCTAAACGGCGTAGCGAATTTGAGTCAAATCTTGGTGCAAGAATCTTATTTGTCCACGCTTTAGTATTTCTATTTTTATGGGTCAATTTTCCTCTTGGCCATCTTAGATTTTTGAAAACAAAATTTCTCAAACTGTTTAAATAAAATGCTACTCCTTAATCACTAACCTGGTTTTTTTTAACGGAACCTGGGTGGAAGGTTTCTAGTGTAGTAGATTTCTCCTAAAATGCTTGGCTACAATTTGCAGATTTAAAGCAAAAAATCTATCATGCTTTACATGTAGAACCTGGACCTTCTACTTGAAAATGCCACTGTTCCAGGTGAAACATACAGGCCTCTTGGGCCTTTTGTCTCAATCAAACTAATTAAAAATATTCAACCACAGCATTTTGTAATATTTTGAGCTATTTACACAATAGTCCACTAATATAAACATTGTAAAAGTTAAGTTTATTCTCTGTCAATTGCCAGAGTTATGCCTCTTGAATTTTGTTCAATTCATTAACCCCATGTGTAAGGATAGAAGATTATAGTTTTCTGCTACATTTCCATATATTTAGTCCTAGTAACTACTGACGTGGTGCGACCTTTAGTCATCGGATACCAGTCATAAGAGCTCTACATTAGACTGACATTGTATCAATGATACGTCAATCTATTTTGTATGGACGCTGTGCTTACATTGACGTCAATATTACTCAACGATAGTGCACGTAGCCTCAAAGACTTTTAAAAGCTACAGACAATGGTGCGGTAGATGTATAGAATAGTATTATATATTGTACCGTAATAACATTTACATTATGCCAAGTAAGCATGGGGACAATTATTTTGATGGCCTGTTTATGTGGGTATTTGAGGAAGATATGACTTTATTTAGTGTTTTTTTTATTTGTTGTATTTTTGCAGGCAAATTTGACTGAGATGAATGTTTGGTATTCTGAGTTAATGTTCAATGGATCTGCTTCAGTTTTGATGCAGAAATGGCCAATACCTGTCCCGGTAAGCAATAAAATGTTTAAATTGCAATGCCAATATATCGGTGATTTATTTCTGTCCCTTGTCAATGTGTTGTCACCCTCACTTCATAAGGGGAAGCGGGTATTGCGATCGTGTCTGTCTATCTGTCTGGTTGTCTGTCTGTCTGTCTGTCTGTCTGTCTGTCTGTCTGTCTGTCTGTCTGTCTGTCTGTCTGTCTGTCTGTCTGTCTGTCTGTCTGTCTGTCTGTCTGTCTGTCTGTCTGTCTGTCTGTCTGCCTGCCTGCCTGCCTGTTTGTCTCTGTCTGTCTGTCTGTCTGCCTGCCTGTCTCTGCCTGCCCCATGTGTACATCTGGGTGACATAAGTCTATGTTCGGAGCTGTGTCTAAAACAACTTCTGATCCAATTTGCTTCAAAGCTTAACGCAACAACGGCTGTTGCCATCAATGAGGATTTCCAGACTGGATGTGATCTGGATTTAAAAAACAGGATCTGGATTGGATTGCATTTTTTATCTATGTATGCATTGGAAACCACTTGACAGATGTGGCTCATATTACACCACAAGAAAGGTTCTGAACGTACACAAGGACTCCATAATATTGCTATTTGGAATATCCAGAAAATTTTGAAGTTCTTTTTATATATGCGACAAAAACTAGCGAGCATGTTTGCAAATGCCTTCCACAGCACACCTTCAGGATAAACACATTCAACATAAACATCTTGCCATCTTAACTGATTCATGTGTTTTACTAACCAGGTTGTGGATGGTGAAGTGACTTTGAATATTGGTGTGGATCAAATATATACTCTGACATCAATACCTCTTGGTCAACACGGAACAGCCCCTGAGCCACCTCCCTCAAAGCCATTTCCGATACCGTTTATGGAAAACTTTGAACGTAATATTTGTATATTTTATTCTACCGCTCTAACCTCGCCATATCCAACAAGCAATCTATTCCAATGTAAATCCCCCGGGCGTGTAAGACCAATGTTCTGGACTCGTCAACTCTTCTTAGCCATTTAACACTCATATCAGCCAAAATCGGATTCTGTAGTTGTCCTCAGAAATGTCCATTTGCAGACGAAGAGAAGATTATTTTTGAAAACTTATCACCGGAATGACTGGCTCGATAAGGGATCCAGTCATTCCAGTAGTAAATTTTCAAAAATAGTCTTCTCTTGGTCTGCAAATGGACATTTTCTATGAGAAAATTGAAATTTTCATGAACAAATTTGAGTGTTAAAGGTGCATATTCACAGCAGAATGGTTCAAAATAAAATTGTTAAAAATTAGACTTAGAGGCTTAAATTGTGTACCTCAAAGTAATGAAATGAAATAAATCTTAACATATGATGATTTCATTCCATACATAGAGAATCTGGAATGAGGTCACTTTTCATATCACTATTATGGACCGAGTTGAAAATTATCAATTTGCAAGAGCTTTAGCTTTAATTTGTTTGAGATTTTATTTATCATATAAACTGTAATTTTGAAATATTTGCCAATAGTTGCGGATGTGACTTTTATCTGATTTCTCATTGTTGATTTTCGTGAAATCGATACCGCCGCTGTGACGCACCACTACTTGATAACAGATACTGAATGCACAGCAAAATATAGTGACAAACACAAATTCTGGTGATGTCAGCCGTAAGCTACACTTTTCTTCTAAGACTATCGCAGAGCCACGGCCATCAATCGTTACTTCGCTGCCGACTGATAAGCTGTCTAACGATGACATTTTGCGATGACGTTTCATGAATGACAAATCGTAGTAAACAAATCGTAGTAAAACAGTACCGCGTAGTAATCCCCACGCGTCATGCTCACGTCAATCGATGTTTTAATTGGTCGATTTAAATGGGTTGCGCACCAACAGCCAATGAAAATACTCTGTTGAATATGGCACGTGTGCTCATATCGAAAAATATGGAACGGGCTAGAAGGCTTGTTTATATGATAAAAATTAATTTTGTAGGTTTAGTTGTGAATTTGAATTATGGACTCGTGCCTCTAATTCAGTTTAACAACTTAAAATTTTTATTAATTTATACATAATAAAATCATCATATGTTAAGATTTATTTTGTTTCATTACATCTAGGCACACAATTTAAGCCTCTAAAAATATATATTTTTAACAATTTTATTTTGAACCATTCTGCTGTGAATATGCATGCTTAATGTGTTAACCGTCTTACTCTAACCCTATCTGCTTTCTCAAATCAATTGGGTAATTGCTTACTAGCTAACCTGGCCTTAAAGGTCAAGTGAGCTTGTGCCATAATGACCTTGCCTCATCCATGTGTCTGTCTGTCTGTCTATTGTCAACTTTTTCTTTAAACCATTTCTCAAGCGCCCCTTGAACATCCTGGATTTTGTGTTATTTTTATAAACACTGCTAAAGATGTTCTCCTAAACTGCTTGGCCGATTGACATGAAACTCAAGAAATACAATATAGGGCCACAGCTGTAAGAACTTTGTTCAGGAGATCACAATTAGACAATTTGTCGGCCAGCCATCTTAAATGACTTCTCAGGAACTATTGAAGGGTTCGAGCCAAAATGTTGGAAATTCGTTTGTGACTAAAGGTTATTACTAAGTTGAATGAGATGATGATAATTTATGTAATAAAGTTACATTAGCTCTTTCACAGGTACTGACCAGATACAAGAAATCTTTCCCATATGAACTAAATAGTCTGTTGGTTATTATGAAAATCATTTGACAAGACAGAAACTTTCCAGTATTTAACCCTTTAACACATTTGCAAACCAAGATAAGATTGTTTTTGAAAATTTACCACGGAAATGACTGGCTCCATGTTAATGGTTTTTTAAAGAATAGTTTTTCTGGGTTTATTGATAATTATGTTCCTCTCCCCCTCCCTCCCCCTTCCCCATATACCATTTGTGTTGTCCGTCCATCCATTTGACAGTTTGATTGTTTGTTTGTCCGTTAATCTGTTTGTCCATCCAGGCTTTCATTTCCATGCGGTAACTTGAGTTCTGAAGGATCATCAGCTGTGTGTTGCCCATTGGAGCAAAAAAACATCAATTTTGGGGTTGAAATGCCAAAAATCAAGGTCACCTTGACCGACTTAATGAACTTTGTTTACGTTTCCAGATGGCTTAAAGGATCTGCACTTCACTTGGCCAGTGTGTTGCCATTGGGGATCTGAAGAATCTTACTAATTTAGGGGTAGAAAGGTCAAAGGTCATGGTCACAGTGCCCAAATTATGAAAATTGTATTGCTTTCACACTGAACTGCTAGATAATCTTCATGCTACATTCATCCATTGCACGATGGTTATCGTGGTGGGGCATAGGTTCTAGCAATCCCTGATCCCTGATTGTTATTTCTAGTATTCCAGGGTTATAGCACCTTGGCATCTGTGAGCGATATAAAGCATTAGACCTTTTAATAATGGAGGAATCCAGTTTTAGCTATTCCCCATCCATATTTAGCTAGGCTCCACCCACACTTCACCCGTGTTGGGACTGATCGATCCCTGAACTCCCGACTGTCAATTTCCAGAAATCTATACACGGCAGGTAAGCTCTTAAATATTTTAAAACTAATTTGACTGGGTGCTGTTGCTGCCTATGGCAGCAACAGCACCCAGTTAAATTAGTTTCAAAATATTCAACAGCATGTTTATTAAATGGCAAAGACATACAATTCGCACAGCAACGCTTAGTCTGTCATCAATTAAGCATTCGTGATGAACTTACCTACGTCATTCATGACGTAATTGATCATGACGTCATCCTACACATCACATAGTTGATTATGACGTCGTATGAATGATGTATAAACTAGATTCCTCTATTGCCACAGGACATTTCTACAATGTGATTAAATGAAAATGTAAGCTGGTTTTCTAATGGATGTTGCTCAAATAAGATAGCAACAGGTTTTGCCTATATTAGTTTCAAAATGCATACACTGCTGTACGAAAATGATTAATTTAAAATCAGTATTATTCCAGCAGTTGATTGCTGTGTTAAATTATCTAGTCTAATATATTCTGCAGGTTATACTGACGACGAGGAACCATTTTATTTTGCCCAACAAACGGGAACATTTGAAGTGCATACAGTGACTACTCCATATAACAAGATAATGAGACAAATGGTGACTGAGTTTCCAATTCCGTCTTGTCAAGCTGAATATGTATATCGTTCTTCAAACATTATAGGCAATTATAGCTGGTATGCATCACATAGAAATATGTTTGAAATTCAACAATTTTAAATGTCTGCTTGAAATGATTCTAATGAGGTGATTTTCATCAAATTTGCCCTCAATGCAGGCGTCCTTGCTGTCACGTTGAGCCCTGAATATTTTGGGTTTAAAAGTTCAAAGATCATTGTCATAGTGACCCAGTTCTAGAGATTGGTGAAGTCGTCTATCAAATATTAAATCTTTAAAGATTGTGAAATTCTTGGAGCTCTACAGAGAAGCACAGTAGAAATGGTGCTTTACATAACATCATTCGCCCATCTTGATAGACAGTTAAAACTTCTAGCACTATACTATTGACATGATATGATTGAATCATGCAAACAGCTACATAATAATTATCACATTCAAAATCTTGAATTAGATATCAAAACCAAAACTTGTGGCCATAGCTTGTGATGGAGGAATCTAAAACAAAAATTGTTGAATATTTTGAAACTGATTTGCTGCCATAGGCAGCAACAGCGCTCAGTCAAATTAGTTTCAAAATATTCATCAGCATCTTTATTAAATGCAGCCTAGAACAGAATATTTGGAACCAAATTTAATCGAAGGCTGTTGAAACTGTTTCCAGTCCAAATTTGTAACATTCACCATTATAGTTGCTTTGATTTGGGGATGTTAGGAATTCTTGATAAACGGATTAGGTGGAGCTTCCGAGTTACAACAAAATCATTGTTTGATTTCTCTGTCTCGGTTTCATTGTTTTAAATTAAAATTTGAGCATAATTAATTGCTGAAGTCTGAGTCTAGAAATGTATGTTTGTGGACATCTATGTTTCTCAGGAGTGATGTTTACATACAGCTGGATGTGAATTCAAATGGTGTTAATTCAACCAGTGGCACTTTTATTGCTGTCCGATTAGACAAAACTGGCTGTTATTGGTCTGTGGGACATGGCATATTCTTCTTCATCTTCCCGGCCAATCAGACCTACCTTGTAGCCACTAATATAAGTAAGTCCTGGCACAGTGAAAAACCAAACCTTTGAATTATATATGCCAACATGATTTTGATAGTCATTTATGTGATATTGCTGTCTCGCACATGTAAGCAGTGCACATATATACTAAGAAGTAAGAGAGAAATCCAAATTGGAAAATCCACAAAATCGGAATTATGATTTCATATTTTGCAATTCCAGCAATCGTTCAGCTCACTGCATCCAAGTCACTCCAATAGCAAACAAGGCAGATATTGCAATCAATATTGCTGGTATTAGCTAGATAGTATTGGCAGTATTTCATTTTTCTTATTAACTGAGAATGCTTCGAGCGAATCGTGTATTTTCTGAAATATTTATGTATATCTGACGTATTTACAAAATGTTAATTGAGTCATGTCATGGACACTAATTTAGCTAGTGAAAGTCAGGCTGGTGTTAATTTTGAGAAACGGTATTGCTGAAAGCTGTTGCTGTTATCAATCAATGGAGGATTCCAGTTTATCCACAAATCATGTGACATCATAATCAACTACGGGACATGTAGGCTGACATCATAATCAATTACATCATGAATGACGTAGCTAAGTTCATCACAAACACTTAATTTATGACTGACTTAACGTTGTTGTACGAATTGTATGTCTTCTATTTAATGAACATTTTTTAATGAACATACTGTTGAATATTTTGAAACTAATTTGACTGGGTGCTGTTGCTTCAACAGCACCCAGTCAAATTAGTTTCAAAATATTCAGCATCTTACCTATATAGTTTTCTGGAAATTAATAGTCAGGGATTTTAGGCATCGATCGATCCCAACACAGGCGAAGCCTGGTTGGAGCTTAGCAAGAAATGGGTGAGACAAAGGTAACATCCTGATGTCACAAAAGTCAAAGATACTAAAAATTCAGCGGCGCGTTTCACTTGCTACCTCGCTGCAGCACTATCTATCATGCACAAGACTTTTCAATCTCAATGATAGGTCTGCCACCAAACATGGAGTATACAGATGATGATGAGTTTAAGGTCATCTTGATACACTACTTCCAATAGCTGCAGAACAGGTCAAGGCTGCAAATCTCTGTGAATTATCATACTTTTGGGTATATTATACACTGCTTTTTTCTAACTCAGGACACGAATGGAGGTGCGTACTATGCATTAACCCTTTAACACTTGAATTTGCTCAAGAAACTTTCAATTTTCTCATAGAAAATGTCCATTTGCAGACCAGGAGAAGACTATTTTTTAGAATTTACTACTGGAATGACCGGCTCGGTTATCGAGCCAGTCATTCCAGTGGTAAATTTTCAAAATAGTCTTCTCTTGGTCTGCAAATAAACATTTCCCAAGACCACTGCAGAAGCCATTTTTTAGCTGATATGAGTGTTAAAGGGTTACGGTAAACTTTTGCACATTTTTTCGGCTCAGAACTTTTTGTCAGAACGGCCTCCCAGATATAAAATTCAGCCTTAAAATGCGATATCAGCAAAGGGTAACTGCTATTTAATCTTGCCATATTGTAATAACCCAGATTCTGGTCTATATTGTCTGTAATAATAATAATAATAATAATAAATAATAATAATAATAATAATAATAGTAATAATAATAATAATGAGGTCATGATTGCTTTAATTACACAACACTGCCAAACTAGATTGTTCCTATGTGATTGACCATGTATAACAAGTCACTCGAACACGTTTCTTTTCTAATTGATGGAATCCAGTCTGTTATGCCCCGCCCATCTCTAGCCAAGCTCCACCCACACTTTGCTCATGTTGGGATCAATCGATCAGTACACTCTGAATCTCAATTTTCGGAAAAGTATGCAGGTAAGGTGATGAATATTTTGAAACTAACTTGACTTGGTGCTGTTGCTGCCCTGCGCTTGGTTGAATATTTTGAAACTAACTGGACTGGATGCTGTTGTTGCTTAGGGCAGCAACAGCCTCTAGGTAAATTAGTTTCAAAATATTCAACAGCATTTTTATTAAATAATAAAGACATAAAATTCGTACAACTTGACATTTATGACAGACTAAATCACATCATTCATGACATAATTGATTATGACATCAGCCTACATGTGACATAGTTTTTCACTTCAAGAGTATACTTACATCCCTAACACTGATATTTCCTAAATATCGACCTTCACTCAATAAACCTCAGATTAAAAAAGGTAGGTGCCCCAACTGAGCAGGGAGTCAGTTGACAGTCTGGCGGATGCCAGCCCTAACCTTGTGCATGCGCAGACTGACACTTTCTCTTTCCAATATACCAGCTAAGAGACACATGCTGTTGTTCTATTTCCTCAATTTGAATTTGCTTTCTAGTATACAAAAGTGTTCTAGAATTCTTTTTATCATGTCTGATCATGGTAAATCACCTGAAGCCACACCGGGATCAAGCCATCAGGTGAATTCTATTACAGTTTTGTCTAATTCGCATCATTATTAGCTCACCTGGCCTGAAAGGCCAAGTGAGCTTATGTCGTGGCGACCGTCCATCGTCCATCCATCAACCTTTCCTTTAAACGACGTCTTCTCAAGAACCGCCAGGCCAATTTCAATTATATTTGCTAGGAAGCATCCTTAGGGCATAGGGATTGAAGTTTGTTCAAATAAAACCGATCGGCCAATTTGGCCAGCGGCCATCATGGATTTTGGCCGATTTTTAGAAACATCTTTAAAAATCTTCTCTTGAGGGATTTAAGCAAACCTCATGAAATATGATCTAGGGCAAGAGCTCAACCAAGTTTGTTCAAGGGAACTTGAGAGGTCCAATGGTTCGGTGGCCATCTTGGTTGACCTAGTTTTAGCGAAAATTACTTCTCCAGAACCGCTGAAGGGATCAGGCCAGATATGATTAAGCACTAAGGGCCAGTAAAGTTTGTTCAAGAGAAGTTGATCTGTCAAAGAACATTGCGGACATGGCCCAGTCCAAATATAGCGTGTTTGGCGGCCATATTGGATTTTTTTTATTTGATGTATTTTGAGGCTGAAGTTGGTTTTATATAGATTTTTTAGTATTCTAATCTCAAATTTACAATTTTCGAAACTGTCGGATAAACTTCTTGGCCGATTTCAATTATAATTGGCCGGAAACATCCTTAGTGCATAGAGATTCAAGCTTGTTCAAACGAACCCAATCGGCCAATTTAAAAATCTTTTCCAATCTTTTGAGGCCGAAATTGGTTTTATATAGGTTTTTTGGTATTCTGATCTCAAATTTGCAATTTTCAAAACTAGGGGACAAATGGTTTGGCGGCCATCTTGGATCATTTTCCCGCTAAAAGTTCCCATACTAAAGCAACGGGAAATTTACAATGTCTTCTCGAGAACTACTGGGCCGGTTTCAATTATATTTGGCAGGAGGCATCCTTAGCGCTTAGAGATTCAAGTTTGTTCAAATGAACCCGATTGGCCAAGCTGGCCGGCGGCCATCCTGGATTTTGTCTGATTTTTAGAAATGTCTAAAAATCTTCTCCAAAACTATTTGAGGGATCAATTCAGACCTCATGAAATATGATCTAGGGCAAGAGCTCACCCAAGTTTGTTCAAGGGAACTTGATTGACCAAATGGTTCAGCGGCTATCTTGGATGACCTCATTTTCGCAAAAACAACTTCTTCCCCAAAACCGCTGTGATCAGGCCGAAAATTGTGATATATGATTAGGGACTAAGGGCCATTAAAGTTTCTTCAAGAGAAGTTGATCCGTCAAAAAACCTGGCCGCCGTGGGCCAATCAATATATAGCTTGTTTGGTGGCCATATTGAATTTTTTTATTTGATGAATTTTGGGGCCGAAATTGCTTTTATATATGGTTTTGCATATTGTGATTTCAAATTTGCCATTTTTGAGACTGTTGGATAAATGGTTTAGCGGCCATCTTGGATCATTTACCCACCAAAATCTCCCATACTAAAGCAATGGGAAATTAAAAATCTATTCTTCTCGCGCCATCTTGGATTTTGGTCGATTTTTAGAAATGTCTTTAAAAATCTTAACCAAAACCATTTGGGGGATCAATTCAAAACGCATGAAATATCATCTAGGACAAGAGCTGCACCAAGTTTGTTCAAGGGAACTTGATTGGCCAAATTGTTTGGTGGCCATCTTGGATAGCCTATTTTTTGCCAAAACAACTCCAGAACCACTGAGCGGTTTGGGCCATCATTTGGGAAATATAATTAGGCACTGAGTGCCATTAAAGTTTTTTCAAGGGAAGGCGCTACATCAGAAACATGGCCGCAGTGGACCAATCAAAATGTAGCCTGTTTGGCAGCCATATTTTTGTCCACAAACTTATTTAAAAGACTACTCCTAAACCACCCACCAACAATTTTGACAAAAGCGCACAGTGCTCTAGGTTAGCGACACGGGCCCCTTGGGCCTCTTGTTGCACGTTGTTATGTGTTTCTGTGATGCGCATTGGACATGATTGACGCCTAGAAAACTGGTAAAATATTATTTTGGCTCTGAAATTCTAATCTCTCTTGTTTTTGTGTCCACTGTTGGTCACTAGAGACCTTTTTTACGTTCGGAAAAAAGTCTGCCCTTAGTGATTGGGAGCTCTTGTAAGAATGAGCTCTTCGCTATGCCCCGTGGTCCCAATAGTTCTATGGTGGAGAGGCATGGTGGTGATGGTGGATTACTCAAGAGCACTGGATATGCTAGTATGCCTATGCTAAAGATGCAGATATTCTAGAGTTATGAAGAATGGCACTTTAAACTATTTGAAATGTATACAAATTTTTGCTGCCAACTTTTTCACTGTTTTTCTGATGGTTGGCATAGCTTTTTGCTTTATCCATCTATTTATTATGCTCTTAGGTGTTGAGTACAATTCGTCCTTACACCTGGATGATGTTTCTGCAGATTTTATTCTTGTTTTTGAAGATATGACATCATAATCAACCTTGTTATTATTATTAGCTCACCTGGCCTGAAAGGTCAAGTGAACTTGTGCCATGGCGGTCGTCCGGCGTCTGCCCGTTGTCCGTCATCCATCAAATCATGTCTTCTCCTTAACGGTTTGACCAATTTCAACCAAATTTGGCTTGAAGGATCCTATGCTAGTACCCTCCAGAAGATTTTTTCCGAATTTTGGTTGGTCAATTTTTTGAGGTGGAAACCTTAGATTTTATGAAAAATCTACCGGAAATGGTCAAAATGCTACTCCCCCTTAGCTGCTTGACATATTTTAACCAAATTTGACTAAATGGATTATATGGTGGTAGGCTCTAGAACCTCAGAAATTCTGAATTTTGAGTTATCTATTTTTTGGGTGAAAATCTTAGATTTTATGAAAAATCTACCGGAAATGGTCAAAATGCTACTCCACCATAGCCGCTTGACATATTTCAACCAAATTTGACTAGATGGATTCTATGATGGTAGGCTCTAGAAAATCTATTCAGAATTTTGACTGATTAATTTTTTGGGTGAAAATCTTAGATTTTCTGAAAAATCTACCGGAAATGGTCAAAATGCTACTCCTCCTTAGCTGCTTGACATATTTCAACCAAATTTAACTAGATGGATTCTGTTGTGGTAGGCTCTAGAATGTTTGTTCAGAATTTTGATTGATTAATTTTTATGGTGAAAATCTTAGATTTTGTTTTAAAAAAATTAATGAAAATTTTCATAACGCTACTCCTCATTAACTGTGTGGCAGATTTCAACCGAGTTTTACTGGAAGGACCCTATGGGTGTAGGTTTCAGAACTGTATACAGAATTTTGATTGGTAAATTTTTTTGTGAAAATTTACCGAATATCGTTTAAAATGCTACTCCTCATTATCTCTCTTGTGCGATTTCAACCAGACTTTGATGGAAGGACCCTATGGTGGCAGGCTTTAAATCTAGAATGCAGAATTTTGATTGGTCAGTTTTTGGGTGGCCAGCTTGGATTTTCCAAAAGTTTAGGTAAATCAGATAAAAGCCTACACCTCATGAACCGCTTGGCAGATTTCAATCAATTTCAGCTGAAACAACCCTAGGTGGGTAGGCTTCAGAACATATATATATATATAGAATTTGATTGGTTGATTCTTTTAGTGGCCATCATGGATTTTCTGAAAATTATCAATTATGTCTTTAAATGCAAATGATTCAAATGGTATTGGCCCAGGTGAGCATCACAGGCCCTTGGGCCTCTTATTAACACTTCATTTTGCCTACACTGATTTATCATACCTATCAACTGTCCTTTATTATCCGTTAGTTCTTGCTCCCTATTTATTTGGGTTTAAGTTTGCTAACTTATTAACTAAAAAACTCATTGTCTTCATATTGTGGCCTTTCAGAAATCTGGTTGTGTATCCTGTGGACGCATCCTCAAGCCCAATGTGAAAGATAAGGCGAGCAAGGAGAAGCGGTTGAAAAAGGACCGGGAGAGTGTAAGTGGTAAGAGTAAGAGGAAGGCCTCCATGTCCACGGACATGGAGACCTTCCGGCTTGAGATGATGGGGGACATGAAGAAGACAATCAGGGACATGGTACAAGAGTTGCTTCTTGGCATGCTTCCTGGTCGAGGTAATTCATTGTCTTCTCCATCTGCCCCCCCCTCCCCCCCCCCCCACACACACACACACAAGCAGATGGTCCCCGCCTCTGAATCTAAATTTCCTACGGATCTACCAGTTTTCCATAGAGATTCACAGGTGGGTTGCCTCACCGGTTGATCCGGGAGTAGCCCTAAATAATCTCGGCTGCAGGCTTGCCTCATCGGTAGATCTTGGGCATGAGTGATGGACCCAGGTTCCCACTTTACAGGTTCCATGCAGCGTCCACACTCCCGAGGTACCGTACCCTCTTACGGTACCTTCCCTGGACAGTCCGGGTTAGCGCTCTTTGCTAACCCATAGTCTAACCTTTCTGGCCAGGAGGACGAGGATTATCTGCTGGGTTCACCCGATGATGCCATGACCATGGAATTAGATGAACAAGCACCCCTCGCGGGGAGCACGGGTGACTTTTTCCATGGGTCTACTCCCGCAGGAGTAGCATTCCCCCCACGCCGCAGAGGGTTGCCCGGGTTGGAGCCGATGGCCAGCCATATCACATGAAGCCACGGCTCCGGCTCCTAGTCTAGCCATGGCACAAACCATGCCTGCTCTTTCAGGCCTGCATTCTTTCCCTGACTTGCCAGGAGTATCCATGACTCCAGTCATGTATACACCTGCGAGCGCTATTGAGGACTGAAGGCCCATGCCTAGTCGAGCACCCGCAGGAAGCCATAGAAGAGGACTGGTCAGACGCTTGCCAGTGCTTAAGCCAGAGCTGACCGTGGAACCGTCGGCTTCCCAGCGGGACCAGCTCCCATGGTTGGTGGGGAAGCTGATGATGTCGGCCATGCCATCTCTGCTGCTGGCTGAGCATATCGTTAATATATCGTTGATATGTTCATGGCGGAAGAGATGTCCATTAAGCCTAATTGATGTCTTGCAAAGGGCCCTTGTGACCAGCGGTACGGTGTGGTGCCTAAGCCGTGGTGAGGACATGCGGCCTGGCTCCCAATCTGACATAGCGGCGCTCTCACACGTTTCTCAACTGTTACAGGGGGTAGTGGCAGCCTCTGCATCATTCCAGGAAAACCCCCATCTCAGTCCAAAGAGCCATCTAGGATGGAATAAACCTGGCTCTGGATTGCATGACGCGGTCAGTTACTAGAAGTGTCCGGGTGAGGCGCACTTTTGCATTAGACAATTTGTGCCCATCGCAGGTCTTGTATAATAGGCTGCTGTGGACGCCTATGACAGGTCCTGGTCTTTTTGGAGGTGAGGGATGTAGGCACCTCCAGGAGACAGTCATGCAGGTAAATAACCAGAGGGCGCTACACGAACAGTTTGAGGTGCTCCGTAGGGAGCGCGTTCGTGCAGCGCCGCCTGCGTTCCATTCTCAGTAGATCCGAGGTGGTGGTGGCCAGGTGAGGCCATCCACCTGTGCACTGTAGGCAGTGGCCACACCAGCACAAGCCTGCTGGGGGGGGGAGGCACAGGCTCCTCCAGCGCAGCCAGCCAGGCCGTGGTGCATGAGGATCTGGTCGTGGGAACCACGCCTGAGGGGACGGTTGCCACAAGGACCATTCCAGTGCTAGTAGTGCCAGAGACAGTGCCACTCTTGCATTGCTCATGTCCACCTCTCTCCATAGGTGGACTGGTGGGGGTGGGGTGTTGTTTGATGTTTCACAAGCAAGAGTGGCAGCGGTTGACTCCGGACCGCTTAGTCTTGTGATGACTTTCAGTCCGATACCATCCTGACTGGATAATAGGACCACCATCGGATCTGTCTCTGGTCCCGATCTGGACTCAAATTCAAAGAGATCCAGATCAACGGTTGTGTATAGAGGAAATAAATTCCCTCATACAAAAAGAGCAATTCAGCCGGCACAAAATTGTCCAGGCTTCTAGTCAACCGTGTTTCTAGTGACAAAAAGCACTGGAGGGTGGAGACCAATTCTCAACCTCAAGCCATTGAACAAGTTTATAGACACACCAAGTTTCAAGATGGAAACAATCAAAATGGTGTTGGCAGGGTTGGAGAAGGGAATGTGAACAGCCTCAATAGATCTTTAGAATATTTTCACATTCCAAATGTGAGGAGTTTTCATCGGTACCTGAGATGCGCATTTCAGGGCCATCAGTGGGAATTCAAGGTTTTGCCTTTTGGAATCTCCACGGCTCTTTGGGTCTTCACCAGGGTTGTCCTTTCTATCACAGCATATCTCCGCAGGAGAAACATAGCAGTCCACAAGTACATAGATGACTGCCTGTTAAAAGCACACAATCAGGAAAGTCTCAGCAAATCTGGAGATAGTTTTGAAAACTCTCACAGACTTAGGCTGGATAATCAACTTTCAGAAATCAGAACTGACTCCATCCCAGAAGTTTGTTTACCTGGGCATGTTCTTCAATTTAGAGATAGGATATTTGTATCCTACTCAGGAGAGAGTAGAAATACTCATCTCAGTGATACAGTCAGTGTGCAACAGTCGTCATGTCCTGGCAGAGGTTTACTTGAGAATGCTGGGGTTGATGGTTTCTTTGGAACCAATCATTCCACAGGCAGCCTTACACAGGTGGCTTATCCAGTTATTTCTCATGACAGTGGACCCAGCCAAGGCTCACAGTGTCTGTGGCATAGTGGCTTCCACCGCCCTGTTTAACGGTGTACCGGTGGATGACATGTCGGTAGCCCAGTGGCACTGTGAGTCAAGCTTTACTGACCTTTACCTCCGTGACACCACCAATCCTCTCGCCTTGTCGATTTTGAAAAGATAATCAGGTGTACATATTGTATATAAGGCTTTCTCACCGTTTTTAAACAGCACATTTAATTGTGGGAACAACCACTATTGTTCTGCATCATTCTTCACCGAGGAGAAGATGATGTCCAAGTCAAAGATTTATAAGGTGAGTTTTGTGTCGTGTGTTGTTTTCATAATTATGTCACGTTACCCATACAAATATGGTGATGATTCGTGTTATGTGGTTCTTTCATGAGAGTTTATGAAATGAAGCATTTCGTGTGATGTCTTTTAGTACTATAACACTAGTACATAGAGGGCGTTTAAGACATTGTGGTCATAGCTCCTCCTGTCCCAAAATGAGGGGATGGGGGGGGGGGTGTTTGGGAGGGGGGGGGGGGGGGGGTTGGGATGGGCGGGGGGAGCGCATATGACTCGATGGTCATCTCTCTCACCCATTGGTTAAAAACGATGTTCTTATCTTTCCTGGTTGTGTTTTTTCACACAACTTCAGATGTGAGTGCTTTAGCTCAAAAGGAGCTTGGCTCTCTTAGGGAAGAGCGTGTTTTTTGGACCTCATCTCGGACCCGCCAAATTCACCGACGAATTCTGGCAATATCAAAGAGTGTTTGGGACGTAAGTATACTCTTGAAGTGAAATAAATTAAATCACGGATTTCTTTTTTCATGAGGGAGTTGATACTTACCTACCAAACACTTACCCGGCCTCTCCACCCCACAGAGGCTCAGTCTTTAGGCATGTTATAGTTGCATTATGTCAGCCAATAATTAAGTCGAGGAATTGACAGCCTGCGCATGCGTGGAGTGGGGCCGGCATCCACCGGGCTGACAACTGACTCCCTACCCAGTAGGGGCACTTAACTTTTTTAATCTGAGCTTTTATTGAGTGTAGGCTGATATTTGGGAATATCAAAGAGTGTTTGGGACGTAAGTATTAACTCTCATGAAAAAAGAAATTGGTGATTTCGTTTATTATCCTTTAAAAACAGAATATCTGTCTTTGATAAAAAAATTGTAATTACCATGCATAGATTGTCTGGCATATTCTCTCGCTTGAATAGATGGTATACTATAAATTGAATTCTCATTTAAAATTCACATCTGATTATATTTTCCCAGTGCGTAAGAATGTGACCCTTCAGGGTGTGACACCATTCTTACTGCCGGACTGGAACACCGTTGGACTTCAAGCTCAGGTTGGTTAAAATATTGATTAGTTTCACTGTGTTGATGATGGTGGGATCAAATACAAAGATCAACTAGAATGATTGGTGGTTGGGGGAGACTGCATTCTCAAGAATACTTGTTATAAGATCACTAAACAAGAATTCATTTGCAATAAGAAAAGCACAAAAAATAACTCATATTTGGTGAATTAATTAAAGTTTAACAAAGTTTCACAGCTTCTATGAATAGTAAAATTTTGGTTAAAACCGATGATTTAGACAACTCATAAAATTCCAGGTATGACGTCATTGCATGAATCGTCACACACGTTTATTCGGATTACACTGCACATGTTTGCAGATTACACTGCACATGTTTGCAGATTACACTGCACATGTTTGCAGATTACACTGCACATGTTTGCAGATTACACGGCACATGTTTGCAGATTACACTGCACATGTTTGCAGATTACACGGCACATGTTTGCAGATTACACGGCACATGTTTGCAGATTACACTGCACATGTTTGCAGATTACACGGCACATGTTTGCAGATTACACGGCACATGTTTGCAGATTACATGGCACATGTTTGCAGATTACACGGCACATGTTTGCAAATTACACGGCACATGTTTTCAGATTAGAAGAAAATGATATCTATTAAAGTTATAAAGCTGGACACCAGCTTCGATTCATGTTCTAATTTAATATACCGTAATTTGTTCAATAATAACTGCGACTTCTAATAGGATAAGGGCTGTAAATTTTCTAAATCAAAAGCTCTGAGTAAGGTAGGGGGTGACTTCTATTAGGTATATTTCATGAACAAAATGATACAAAAATAGCATGAAAATAGAACACATTTTCACTCTAGAGAATCTAATCATCTTACGCCTATGCTTAATGTATACCTTATATCCATCATCGTGGGAGTGAAATTATTAATTGGGACAGCCTAAATATTGTGCATACTTTAATAAACATTGTTCATTTCATCAAAATGAATCCAAATTTTGACATAGAATTGTCCTATCACGGAAGCTGATTAATACTCGGTAGAAGTGTCTGCATTTTACGGACTTAATACACTGAGTTATTTAACTCACAAAAATTTTTTACTTTCACAAACTGCTGAAATTTGGATGCGACTTCTATTAGATACATTAGCGGTTTTAAAACTGCTAAGAAATTAGGATGGCTCAATCTCGAAAATTGACATGCTACTTCTATTAAGGATGCGGTTATTATTACGCGATATACGGTATACTATTATATCTGCTGCATCTAATTAATATGATGGTGTCTGAATGAGCAGTTTTGAGTCATCAATAATCAACAACAAAATATTATGACATCGTACCACAACAATCATTCACACGATGACATCACTAATGAAAAGTGAAGATAACTGTCTGTGATGAAATTTAATATATAGGAATTCAAAAATATGCAACTAGTATATATTATTTTCATTAAAATATACAAAATCATCATTTGCTATCCTTTGACTCCTTTTTGTCTGTGTTCCCCTATAAGCATTTTATTGTTAATCCTTTACCACTCATATCATCCAAAAATGGCTTCTGCAGTGGTCTTGAGAAATATCCATTTGCAGACCAAGAGAAGACTATTTTTGAAAATTTACAACTGGAATGACTGGCTCGATAACCGAGTCAGTCATTCCAGTCATAAATTTTCAAAAATGGTCTTCTCTTGGTCTGAAAATGGACATGTTTCTATGAGAAAATTTTAATTTTCTTGAACAAATTCAAGGGTTAATAATAGCACCCATTCCCTCTGCACATCTTCTGTATGCAATGTATATATAGAGTCAATTTAACTAGTGAATAAGGGCTTTCCTTCCCTATGACATTTCTAGTTTAAGTTTGTTTTCTCCCATCTGCCAATGGAGTTGTAAGCTCATGCATATCAAATAGGCAAAGTAGTTCTCTCTTACATTATTAGCTCACCTGGCCAGAAGGACCTTTTACTCTGTACTGGGGCCTATGAGGAAATTGGAATAATTCTAATAGTTTTGTTATTTGTAATTGTGACACCCCCCCCCCCCAACTAGCAGACACTATAGGAAGGAACACAGAATATATATTGGTTAAATATTTGACAAATTGAGATGGTCATGTAAGCTGCCCTCAAACAAATTTGACATCCAGGAAAGGTAACTAATCTTTTCTTATTATGAATATCACAAAGTTTCATAATGACAGTTTTGTATTAACTAAGCTTATTAGTCAATACAAAGCCCCCCCCCCCCCCCCCCCATCATTATGGGGAGGCTTACTATTGACTAATAAGCTTAGTTTGACACAAGGAGACGATTCTAAGTGTGTCTGTGTGCAGAACTAAGTTTGCAATATGCCTGTGTTTGCTCTCAGATTGCAGAATATTACATCCTTTTCCAAGCAAAACCCCTGCAGTTTATATCATGTGGACTATTATATCCCCTGAATCCCTTTGTCAGCTCACACCACACCCATACGAAATTGATCGTGAATTAATGAGAATAGCTCATTCATAGTGATATGTTTCTGTCTCCACAGAATGATCGGGTGGTTGGAATGGTGAATGGTCATATATTATTTAACATCTCAGCACCGGCTACACCACTGAGTGGCTTTGTCGGACTTGGAACAGATTCCTTTGCCCATGCTGATTTTGATAATGTTATCATCACAAGCAAAATGGCGGATGTGGCGCATTACTATAAGCCAAACTTTGTGAAGAAACCACGTGACAAAGAAGCTGTGATGGAATTTAACATGAGTAACTAAGAACCACTGTTCTCACTATGCTACTGTTCTGTATTTAATGGACCTTTACAGTTTTAGCTATGCCCCGCCCATCTCTAGCTAAGCTCCACGCACACCTGCTCGTGTTGGGATTGATCGATCTCTGAACTCCCTGACTATCAATTTCCAGAAAACTATACAGGTAAGCTATTGAATGTTTTGGAACAAATTTGACTGGGTGCTGTTGCCGCCTATGGCAGCAACAGCGTACAGTCAAATTACTTTCAAAATATTCAACAGCATGTTTATTGAATAGTAGAGACATACAATTCATACTTCAACATGTCGGACTATTAAGAGTTAAAGATGGGCCAAATAAAATCATTTATGATGTAATGATTATGACATCATCCTGTGCACGCCGCTTAGCTGATTATGACGTCAGATTGATTGATAGATAGATAGATAGATAGATAGATAGATAGATAGATAGATAGATAGATAGATAGATAGATAGATTGATGGATAGATAGATAGATAGATAGATAGATAGAAAGGTGAATTCTTTTGACCCTTTAACCCTACATTTAACCCTCACATCACAGAAATGACAAACTCATGATGTAGGTAATATTCTGTCAAGGGGTAAAGAGCAAAGCTGTCAAAGTTATTGCAGTAGAACATTTTTTTTAATGGCCGGAAATTTTGCATTTTCTAGTCAAAGTGTTAATTTTGTTTACCATTAACGGGTTACCCAGCAGTGAAATCTTTCTCCTCCAGGACAAATCTGATCTCATGAAAACAGGATGCCATACTGTGCATTATTGCCCATTAACTTTCTAAATATTGCTGAAATAATGATATGATGATTATAATTGTAGTGAACATGGGGAAGAATTCAAATTTATTAATGTGTGTGCAATATCTCTTTAATTAGCAAAGTGTGGCAAGGTTATTTTAGGCGTCTGTCTGTCTGTTATGTCCTTTGTTTCTGAAGAATGCTCTTGATTTATTGATATAAAGATGTCAAGGTCATCAAAAAAAGGCAGCAAGCAATACTCGAGATTCTCTGATTATCTAATTAGTTAATTAATTAATTAATAAATTGGTACAAAGATTTCCAGGAAATTTATCCATGCTTTTTTCTCAGGAGACTATAATTTACCTGTGATATACAATTTTATGCATTCCAAGCTGAATTTGTGTAATATGTAATATGCAGAATGCCTGAAAATAAAATTGTTAAAATTGCATACTTATAGAGGCTTAAATTGTGTGCCTAAAGGTAATGAAACAAAATAAATCTTAACATATGACTTCATTAATTATTAATTACTATAATTTTTTAAGTTGTGAAATTTAATTAGAGACATGACATACCGGAAAGAGTTATTGATTGCGTAATTGGTGTACAGCATTAAAGGTGCCTATTCTTTCATTGAAACTATTTCATGTGTAACAGGGCATGTGCTAGTGTACAGCCCATCAGGTGAGTAGCGACCAGGTAACTCTCTAAACACATAACATGAGAGGGAAGAGTTTTACTCAATCCTTTAACCCTTTAACACTCATATCAGCCAAAAATGCCTTATGCTGTTGTCTTGAGAAATGTCTATTTTCAGACCAGAAGAATATTTTTTGAAAATTTACCACTGGAATGACTGGCTCGATAACTGAGCCAGTCATTCCAGTGGTAAATTTTCAAAAATAGTATTCTCTTGGCCTGCAAATAGACATTTTCTATGAGGAAATTTAAATTTTCTTGAACAAATTTGAGGGTTAATGGGTTAATCATACAGTATATGGCACATTACCAAACTCTTAGAAGACCCCCCCCCCACCCCCAAAGAGGTGTACTTTTAAAACTGTTTTACCCATATAACTGAGTAGGTCAATAAATGAACCCAGTCTATCAATCAATCAATCATAAGATGTCATAATCAATTACATCACATGTACACTGATGTCATAATCAGTTACACCATGAATGTCATAATTAATAAATATAATCATAAACACTCCATCAAGTAGTATGAATTGTATTTCTTTACTATTTAATAAACATTCTGTTGAATATTTTGAAACTAATTTGGCTGGGAGTTGTTGCTGCCTAATTAGTTTCAAAATATTCAACAGCTTCCCTGTATGGTTTTCTGGAAATTGAGATTCAGGGAATGCAGGGATTGATCTATCCCAACATGGGCGCGGGTGGAGCTTATCAGATGGACGGGGCTTAGCTAAAACTGGATTCATTGTCATGAAGTCCACTAAGGTTAGATATAAAGGTTTCATTGAAGCAGAAGGGGATCGCTTTAATAGATTCAGCGGTACAGTTTTCAAAAATGTACATTACAACATAAATATAATTTGTTCATTGTAATATACTGATAGCTTTCTATTCTTTGTTGTGTGCGTGTGTGTGGTAAATTATGAATCACAATATTTGACTTTTTCTTTAACATTCCAAGATTTTAGGATGTTGTTATCATTATACTCAATGCTAGATAGATATTGAATAGTGTGATGCTATAACTGTTACTAAAATATATATAACTTTATAATAATGTCAAACATACATATTGATATAAATTTATTAAGATTTGTGTTAGTAGACAGCAATCAGATATGAGGGGCACTGGGTGTGACAGCAATCAGATATGAGGGGCACTGGGTGTGACAGCAATCAGATATTAGGGGCACTGTGTGTGACAGCAATCAGATACGAGAGGTGTTCAGTTTATTTTGTCACAAATTTCAAATAAGTATTTAATCAACAATAATTTATCACAAAATAATTATATTGCAGAACATGTTCAATTTGAGACCCATGAGCATGATATATCAGTCTACAGCGCTTAGGCCAAGAAGAAAGGGCTTTATTGATCACAGTTTGACTTAGTGCCTTCCATTCGGTTTTGAGAGCACGTTTTAGACTGTTAAGACTTGTAACTTTCCGCTTCTGTAGACGGCGCTTGACAATCCCCCAGATACTAAAGTCCATAGGGGCAGCATCCGGCGACTTCGGCATCCATTCTTCAGGGCTAATGAATTTAACATTGTTCTGCTTTAAGTATGTTAAGCTCTTTCGTGCACTATGAGAGGAGGCACTATTTTGGTGAAAAACCATGTCCTTCTGTTTGTTCCCTGGGAATAATTTGGGAACATCATGTTTCAAAAACGGTCTCAAAACATGTTTGATGTAATAATCAGCATTGATTTTCACATTTCGATCAATGAATTTAAGACTGGTCTTTCCGTAATGACTAACGCCTGCCCATACCATTAAACCAGGCGCGAAACTGTCACGTTTAATAAGCTTCAACTTATCCATATCAATTTGTCCTTTCCTAAGATAACAGATTCGCCGTTTTCCGTAGCTTCCACCTAGATAAAACATAGCCTCATTTGTGGTGACAAAGTTTTTCCACTTCCCCGCACACTGCTTCAGGTACAGCCTCCAGCTCCTCTTCCGCCTCTTTTCAACCTGCTCTAGGGATAGTTTATGAACCAAACATTTTTTCTCAGTTTTGCCTTGATAACACTGTTTATGGTGTTATTTACGGATCCCAAACTAATTCCTAATAGATTTCTCATCTCGCGTTGTGTCGGTGGGTTAATTCTTGCTATTATTTTCTTCACTTTGTCTATCACTTGTTTTGATACTACAGTTCGTCTTCTTCTGATTTTCAATGTAGAAGATTTTCCATGTGTTAGATTTGTCAATTGTCATTCTTTTCCGATGTTATTCTTTATGCGATAAATAGTCCTCACACTGACACTGATATTTTCTTTCAAAAGTTCACTTCTGATCAGTGACGGCGTCATTCCCCTCCTCAAAAGATGGAGAATTATACCCTCCGCTCTCTCGCTTATTTTATGTCTTGGCATGTTGAACACTTTTAACAAACTAAACTAGCGTGTCGGTAACCTCGTGGGCTTTGTAAAAAGGTATTGTGAGTGAGACAATTGTATGAGGGGCACTGGGTGTGACAGCAATCAGATATGAGGGGCACTGTGTGTGTGACAGCAATCAGATATGAGGGGCACTGGGTGTGACAGCAATCAGATATGAGGGGCACTGGGTGTGACAGCAATCAGATATGAGGGGCACTGGGTGTGACAGCAATCAGATATGAGGGGCACTGGGTGTGACCAATCAGATATGAGGGGCACTGCATGTGGCAGCAATCAGATATGAGGGGCACTGCATGTGACAGCAATCAGATATGAGGCGCACTGCATGTGACAGCAATCAGATATGATTCATAAATTAAACGAGTTTGTTATTGCTTAAATAAGTAAGTTTTAAGCTTACCTGGATGAGCTTCTACAATCGCGATTTATATGTCATCTGTCTCTCTGTCTGTCAAAATTTGTTGATGGATTAAAACCAAATTGAGCAAATATGTTCCTTTAGGCAATATCTCTTTGGGCTACGAAGATTAAGTGGCCATGCCCACAAATAGCAGATTGAAGGCATTTGCTTTCTTTTCAACGTATTGAAACCTATGGAGAAAATATGTTTGTGGCAAGTTTCGTCATTTATTGATGGATTAAAACCAAATTTGGAAGATACGTTCCTTTGGGCAACATCTAATTGTGCTATCAATGTGAGGTGACCACACATTTAAATAAGGGCCAAACTTGTTCAATAAGGTTTTTTTTAATAAGCTAATTTGTCAATCATTTGAGGGATAGCGATCACTCCCTGCCGCCTGTCTGTCTGTATCTGTGTCGTCAACAATGGTGGTACTTTTTTGTATTTCTGGACAGTTTTAGATCAAACATGGCCAAAATGTTCCTATCCTCATCAACTTTATCAATCATGAAAATGAGGCTGATTCCTTTGACACACAGCATAAAAGGACCATTGGGAAAAAATATTACTTCGGTAACTCTTATAATTTTTAGAGGTGTTGCCTTTGTGGATGGATACCTATAGGCATAAGCTACCACCCATATAAGAACTAGGTCAACCTGACCTAGTTTCATATAGTTCAAACGTCAATTTTCAATACAATAGTAAATAATTCAGGCTGTTACAATCTCAATATTTGTTCATATACAGGAATCAATCTTCGTGTATTGATGCATTGTAGGCTAATGGCTTGTTAGCTCACTTGGCTAGAATGACCAAGATAGAGTATGACATGGTGACCATCTGTTGTACATCAGTCATACATCCGTTAACTTTTTCCTTAACCGATGTCTTCTCAAGTCATTTTGATTAAAATTATATTTGGCAAGAGCCTTCCTTAGAAAGTGGCCATCTTGGATTTTGCACTAGTTTTAGAAACCCCTTTAAAATTGCTTTCTCTGAAGCCACTTGGCAGATTGATGGGAAACTCAAAAAGCTTCATCTAGACCAATAGCTGAACCAACTTGTTCAAGAGAACCTGATTGGTCAATTTGTTTGTTGGCCATCTTGGATGACCTATTTTTCACAAAAACGCCTTCTCCTGAACCGCTGAAGGGATTGGGCGTCAATTTGCTAAATATGATTAGGGAATGAAGGTCATTCAAGTTTAGCCACCAATCAGAATCCAGCGTTTTGGCATCCATATTGGAATTTTCTATTTGATGGATTTTGATGTAAAAATTGTTTTTTATAGGTTTGTGGACATCGTGATATCAAATTCTGCACTTTTCCTTTTGTCAGATAAATGAGGCTGCGGCCATCTTGGATTATTTTTCTGCCAAAACTATAGAAAAGAAATTGGAATTCAAGTGTCTTCTCAAGAACAACTGGGCCGATTTCAATTACATGTCGCAGGAAGCTTCCTTAGTGAATAGAGATTCAAGTTTGTTCATAAGAATCCTATTGGCTGATATGACTGGCAGCCATCTTTGACTTTGCACTATTTTTAGAAACACATCTAAAAATCTCAGAAAGTGCTTGGCAAATTGAATGACGTGAAACTTGAGAAAACGTCATTTAAGGCAATAGCTGAACCAAGTTTATTCAAGAACACCTCATTAGTTGATTTGCGATTTACTATTTTTAGCTACGAATATCAGCTCAATAAACCACCATGTCTCTTATTTAGTTAGTCAGTCAGTCACAAAATCTTATTCCGGGCTGTAGTTTTGATATACAGTAATCAAACCTGGGGGAAATGTTGCCCATGGAGTCTTGAAATTTTTTGATAAATTTTAGGTCAAAAAGTCGTAGCCACAATGACCAGATTAAAATCTTTATTTTGAAAACTAATCTGCCAATAACGCTGATATTTTAAGCGGACTTGGGTGGAAAATTGCCCATCCGGTCCCGAAGTGTGATCAATTTGTGGTAAAAAAAGGTCAAAGGTTAAGGCCAACAGTGGCCAGATTAATTAAAATATCATTAGTTTTAAAATAATGTCAAACAGTCCCTTTGGTTAATGTCAGTGTTGGGACACTTGAACCATTAGTGTCAGGGATGGCATTGGGCAATGCTACTTTTCCCATTGCTCAGTAGTCTCAAGAACACCAATATTTTTGCATTTCTCGCTCAAATCTTTGCTTGTGACCATTGCTCCATTGGTAAATGGCTTCTCTTGGTACACTTGAGACATTTGACAATGGTGTCAGGGATGGCTGCCTCATTGATCAATGGTAATTTTTCAGTTGGTCAATAATGTCAAGGATGCCAATATTCTTGCATTTCCTCATCCAAATTCTTTACTGTGATCTGTTTTTAAATGTTATCTGTTGGGACACTCCCATTGGTCAATAGTGTTGGGGATGGCTGTCCCATTGGCCAATAGTACTTTTCCTGTTGGTCAAGAGTATCAAGGACACCAATATATTTGTATTATCTGCTCAAATTTTTGCTTAGGACCGGCCATTGCCTCATTGGTAAATGGCATCTGTTGATAGACTTGAACCATTTGCTAAAGTTTTGCCAGGGATGGCGGCCCCATTGAGTATTTCCTCATCCAGATTTTTTACTGTGACCATTCTCCCATTGGTAAATTACATCTGTTGATGCGCTTGAATCCTTTGACTCTAGTGTCATGGATGGCTGCTCCATTGATCAATGATGTCAAGGAGGCCAATATTCTTGCATTTCCTCTCTAAATCTTTGCCTGTGACCATTGCCCCATTTGTAAATGGCATCTGTTATGCATGCCCCATATCCTTTCCCTTGTTGTCAGTAGTGTACACAGACTGGCTTTCACGCACAAATGTTCATATTTCCGGCCCATTTGTTTTCCATGTACCCTTGACCCATTTATCATTGACATCAGTTACACTTTCCTATGACACCCACTACTTGTGTCATTGGTCAATTGTTTATAATACACTTGATTTGTTGGTCATTAATGTCAGGGATGATTGTCTCATTTGGCAATAATGCCAAGGTCCCTCGTCCCATTTGTCCATATCATCAGTTATGCCTGTCTCATTGATCAAAGGGGCTTGATCCATTATTCAGTCTGTAAGTACTACACTTGCTTCATTGATCAAAGGTGCTTGATCCATTGATCAGTTAAGTCTGTGAGTACTAACACTTGCCTTATTGATCAAATGTGCTTGATCCATTGGTCAGTTAAGTCTGTAAGTACTAACACTTGCCTCATTGATCAAAGGTGCTTGATCCATTGGTCAGTTAAGTCTGTACTAACACTTGCCACATTGGTCAAAGGTGCTTGATCCATTGGTCAGTTAAGTCTGTACTAACACTTGCCTCATTGATCAAAGGTGCTTGATCCATTGGTCAGTTAAGTCTGTACTAACACTTGCCTCATTGATCAAAGGTGCTTGATCCATTGGTCAGTTAAGTCTGTACTAACACTTGCCTCATTGATCAAAGGTGCTTGATCCATTGGTCAGTTAAGTCTGTACTAACACTTGCCTCATTGATCAAAGGTGCTTGATCCACTGGTCAGTTAAGTCTGTACTAACACTTGCCTCATTGATCAAATGTGCTTGATCCATTGGTCAGTTGAGTTTGTACTAACACTTGCCTCATTGATCAAAGGTGCTTGATCCATTGGTCAGTTAAGTCTGTAAGTACTTACACTTGCCTCATTGACCAATACCATCAGGAACCCATGCTCTTGTTGGTCAGTGGCTTCAACTATGCTTACCCCATTGGTAAATTATGACAATGATACTTGTCTCATTGCTCCATAACTCCAATGACCATGGTTCCAGTTAAGCTTGTCCCATTGACAAATTGTGCTTGTTCCATTGGTTAGTGTCAGTAATACTTGCGTTATTGGTCATTAGTGGTAAGGATGATTTCCTAATTGGTCAATAATGATAAGGACCATTGGTCTATGGCAGGAGGTATGCTTGCTCGATTGACCAATGGTGCTTGTCGTGCATTAATAAACATGTTTACAGTTCCTCATCAGCCAGGTGAGCACTATGGCCCTGGGGCCATTCATTTAATTATTTGTTAATTAAGTAGCTTTAGATGCATTAAATACAAATAAATGTATTATACTTTAATTAAGATTTCATGTTCTACACTATTATATATTTGTGTGCCTTGTCTATTATAATAATATTGTAGCAAGGCTATTGATTGAAGTCTGTGATCAACTTAAACCAAATATTTTTTATCAAGGTTCAATTTTACTTGTCAATGGACAAATAAATGTTTTATCAAGATGCTGTTTTTGAATTATTAATGTGTGTGCTGCTATACATGCCATGCTTGTGGAACTAATATCAGTGTTCATTTTGAAATTTGTGGTAATGAATGTCAAAACCCAATAATAGATGAATATCTCCATTCAATGTCCTAGGATATTTTATACGGTGGACAAATATCAACCTGATCTAGCTAGATGGTAACATAAAATAGCCTAGACATTAGGTGTCTAAAGCCACGGAATCTTAGCAAACTGTTGTTACTCTCTATTTATCCTGATAGGGCTCAATAAGCTGATTATGGTCAGGTCTTGGATGAAAAAACAGGACATAGCAAGTTTTTTCCATGGATAGGCTGCCTCCATGCATAGTACGCAGGCCCAAATTTGATTAAGATCTGGCCACCTAAGTGTTATAGTCACACTGGAGTTTAGACAATGTAACTTTAAATGAATGAAAACGGGTAGCAACAAATCAATATCAGTAATCTAGCTGCTATATCTTTGCCAATTCAATACATTAGTGATCAGTGAACGTGTAAAACAGTCAACGTAAGTTTTGCTTGCTTTTGATCTAACGCTAAAAATAAGAAAAGTACATCTAAGGCAAGAGCTAAGACAGGTTTGTTCATGAGAACTTGATTGATCGATTTGCCTGATGAACTAAGTCATCCACAATGACAAATCAGGTTCTCTTGAACTTGAGCTCATTCAGAAAGGAAAAAGGTTTCAAAGCAATCTGCTTTAATTAAAATGCTACTCCTCATTAACCATTTGGCATATTCCAACCTAATTTGGCTGCAAGGACGCTATTGGGGTAGGCTTCAGAACTTGTATACAGAATTGTGATTGTTCAATTTTTTGGGTAAAAATCTTTGATTTTATGAAAGATCTACCGGAAATTGTCAAAACGCTACTCCTCATTAACCGCTGGTTGGATTTCAACCTAATTTGGCTGGAGGACACTATTATGGTATGTTTCAGAACTTGTATACAGAATTGTGATTGTTCAATTTTTTTGATGAAAATCTTATATTTTGTGAAAAATGTACCGGAAATTGTCAAAACGCTACTCATTAACCGCTGGATGAATTTTAACCCAATTTGAGCTGAAGGAACCTATGGGTTTAGGCTTCAGAACTTCTATACAGAATTTTGATTGCTCAATTTTTTGGACGAAAAGATTTTATGAACTGTCAAAATACTGCTAAACATTAACCGCTTGGCTGATTTCAATTTAATTTGGCTGGAATTACCCTAGGGGGCTAAGCTTCGGAATTTGCATACCAAATTTTGATTGGTCAATTTTTTGGACGGTCATCTTGAATTTGAAAGTGGCGGAAATGCATTTAATATGCTACTCTTCATTAACTGCTTGGGCTATTTCAAGCAGACTTGGCTGGAAGCACCCTATGGGGTAGGCTTCAGAACTTGTACACAAAATTTTGATTGGTCAATTTTTTTAGCGTCCATTTGAATTTTCTGAAAATTTTGTAAATCAGTTAAAAGCCTACTCATTAACCGCTTGGCCGATTTTAACCAAACCCAGCTGGAATGACGCTAGGCTGGTAGGCTCCAGAACAGGTAATATACAGAATTTGGATTAGGCAAATTTTCCGGCGCCGATCTTGGATTTTTCAGAAATCCTTTTCAGGTGCTACTCTTCCGTAATCAATGGCCCGATTTTAACAACACTTGTTTTGAATGATCCTATGTAATAGTCTTCAAGAGTTCTAATGATAATTTTGATTGGTCAATTTTTTCAGCAGCCTTCTTGGATTTTCCAAAAAATCTTTAAAAAATCATGTAAAACGATACTCCTTAACCAATGGCCAGATATCGATGAAACCTGGCTGGAAGGATCCTATGGTCATATGCTTACGAAGTTGAATACAGGAATTTAATTGGTTAATTTCTTGAATTCCAGAAGTCTTTAAATTGCTACTACTACTGCTGATACTACTACTACTGCTGCTGCTGCTACTGCTGCTACTGCTGCTGCTGCTGTTGCTGCTGCTACTACTACCACTGCTACTACTACTACTGCTACTACTACTACTACTAGTACTTAATCAATGGCTCAATTTCAACCAAACTTGGATGGAATGATCCTATGACGATAGGCTTCAAGATAACAAATGACAATTTGAATGGTCAATTTTGTTTTATGGCCATCTTGGATTTTCCGAAAATTACCCATCATGTCTATTTAAATACAAATAGTTCAAATGCTAATTGTCCAGGTTATTGTCACAGTACCCTTGGGCCTCTTGTTTTATGTGACATAATTACATGTCATAGATTAATCTTTGGTTCCCTCTTCTGCAGCTCTACTGACATTGGAACTCGCTGTGTAACAGGAAATATAACCTGCCAGTCCATTTGGAAGTAGTGGATTTGTTGCTCTAATATCTCCATAAAAGTGCGGATGTAACTATGTGATGATACATGCATTTTCATAATGATATTCAATTGCAACAGCTAGGTGCCTCCAAAAGCCCTCTTGACCAAACTTGATACATGTCACCGCAGACATCTGGGAGCCATTACAAATTATCGCTGGGCACACAGTCTAATATGAAATGTAGCCAATACAAATCTCACCAGTCATAGTTTGTCATTATTGCAGCCAGCTTGGTGGAGCAATCAAAGGATCTGTGAGACAGTGTCACATTTGATAGAATTTTTTGGATGCTGTTCAGTGTTCAAAAGCATTATTGGTCTCGGGTTGGTAAAAGGTCATGGTGGTTTTTATACCTTGGGCGTGCAATGACTGTACCTTCTCCCACAGCTGTTGTTCAAAGGCAGAGTTGATGATGTGTGCGATTTGTGTCGCGATTGTATTATCTACATATTTAGTGTTATTAATGCCATCAGGCCCACATGTACGGCCATTCATTAGAGATGTTAAAGCTTTTATAACTTCTGCTTCTATTATTGCCTTTTGCAGGGGCAGTGGCTGGCCTTAAAACATGGGTAGTGGTGCGTTTGTGTCAGTGAACTGATCTTTAAACCATACCTTGGTTGTTTCAGCCTCTCCCAGGTCAGAGCCGATGACATGACCATCAGAGTTATGTACAGAAAGTGGTTGTTGAGAAGTGCTGATTTTTCATGCTTTCCACAGTCATCAGTGTACGTGATCATGTTTACCAGGTCATCTGCTCTTTTGATGGCAAGTTCTTTCAGTCGTTCTCTGATTTGCGCATGATCTTATTGTGATTCTGTCTTAGTTCAGTTTGCATAGTCACAGTGGTTTCTGGTGTTCAGAAAGCTTTGTATCAAGTGGATCATGAACACAGGATTTCCTTTGGTTGGTATTCCTGGCTACTGATTTTTTGGCAGCTGGTATCTCCACGCATTTTAGGACTACTTAGGGCCTCGTTTGGTTTACAGTTGAGGCGAACCATGGACATCTGCTCAATTATTGTTTTCCTATGCGCTGCCTGGATGGTGTTCAATGATGGCATGTGTACTTAAAGGCTGTGTTTGTTGTCTATAAACCATGAGTGCACATGAAGGCAGCTGATGCATTGCCATTATCGTTGCATTTTCCCATTCCATAGGAACCAATACATGACTCAAACCCTGTTTGTCTGTTTCTGAGTTTGGAGTTAAAGTCACCACATAGGAAGAGTTGCCATCTTGCTGGAATGTATTAATTACTGCCTGCTCATTAACTTGAATGTCAAAGATGCTCAAGCACTCGCCTCACTGGCAGTGTCTTCAACTTGGATCTTGCTATCTGTTATTGGCAGGTCGTAATGAAAGAACAGGATAACGAAGAATAAAGAGAAGTTTGCTTTTTTCTGCAAAGATGGCATGTTTCAGTTCATCCAAAGTTAATTCTTGTTCTGCAATACCCCCAGGTCGTTTAAGCATCTGATGGAATGGGTCTTGTATGAAACTAGTGGCATATTTAAAATAATTTAAGACTGGTCGCCACGCTGTGCTTTCTATTTCTGACGCTTGATCAGGTTGGATCCGAATGCCAGTACAGTGGTTGGGCACTTCCTTTTATACTCTCCTGGCCGGTTACACTTGCCCTACTTGTGTAACCGGTCAAGGAAATCCGGTTACAGGTAACTGTTTGTAATCAGATTTTTTATTTTGTAACGGTTAATGTTGGTTTTTGTAACCGTTAATTGCGATTTGTAACCGGAAAAAAGAATGATTGTTGATTTTGTGTAGCCGTTAAAAGGTACCGTCAAAGTTTTTGATTGTCTTAGTTGTAACCGGTTTTATCAGTTAAGTGTAACTGGTAATTTTTTACTGTATAAATGTTAAAAGTTTTTGTGTAGTTTTTAGTAGCCATTTGTTTTCGTTTTGGCCAACATTTATCCATTTTAAAGTGAAGACTATGGAATAAATTGTGTTTCCAGTGGCATATTTGACTATATTACTTAGATAACGTAAGTGTTTTGTGGTATACATTTGGTGAGATGATGCAGAATTTGCAGGCAATTCTTGATCAATTCACTTAGCGACTGAATGGCTGTACGTTCCCAATTATATTCGGCTCAATCCATTCAGTAGTTATTCGCAAGAGGTGGGGGTCTGTGTGGTTGGTGTCGGGGGTGTAGGGTGTTTTCGCTTCTGCCCATGCGTCCTTCACATACACAGGTTTTCATTCGATCACTACTTCTGTTTGGGGTAGCATGACGAAACTTCATGGGATGGTTGGCTATGGTAGTAGGGAAATGCAAGTTATTTTGTGGCTCAGTCAGTCCATCCATCCATCCGTCTTTCTAAGTTTGTATCCATCCGTCTGTGCAAATTTTGGGTTTCGTTTGCTTGGCGTATCATGACAAAACTTCAGGTTAGCTATGGTAGTAGGAAAATGCATTTATTATGTGGTTCAGTCAGTCCATCCATCCATCATATGTCTTTCTAGTAGTGTGTCTTTCCGTCCGTGTAAAGTTTAGGTTTTCATTCGATAAATAATTTTGCTAGGATCGATTCAAAACTCATGACCCATCATCTAGGGCAACAGCTGAGCCAAGTTTGTTCAAGGGAATATGATTAACCAAATTCTTCGTAGGCTATCTTGAATGACCTAGTTTTCGCGAAAATGACTTCTCGAGAACCGCTGAATCGATCGGGCCGAAATTTGGGAAATATGATTAGGTGTTAAAGAATCAAAGATCATTAAAGTTTGTTCAAGGGAAGTTGATACGTAAAAAAACATGGCCACCATGGACCAATCAAAATGTAGCATGTTTGGTGGCCATTTTGAAATTCTTTATTTGATGGATTTTGAAACAAAAATTGGTTTTACAATAGTTTTTTGGGTATGGTAATTTAAAATTTCCGCTTTCAAAACTGTTGGATAAATGGTTTGGAGGCTATCTTGAGTGATTTTCCCGCCCAAAACTCCAATACTAAAGCAATAGGAAATTTTAAATGTCTTCTTGAGAACCACTGGGCCGATTTCAATATTATTTTAGTAAGAAGCATCATTGGAGAATAGAGATCCTAGTTTGTTCGAAGGGAGCCAATTGGCCAGCGGACATCTTTGATTTTGGCCAATTTTTAGAAGCATCTTTAAGAATCTTCTCCGAACCCGCCATGAGGGATCGATTCAAAACTCATGAAAGATCATTTGGGGCACAAGCTGAACCAAGTTTTTTCACGGGAATTTGATTGGCCCAATGTTTCGGCGGCCATCTTGAATGACCTAGTTTTTGTGAAAATTACTTCTCCAGAACTGCTGCATGGATGAGGCTGAAATTTGACAAATATGATTAGGCATCAAGGGCCATTAAGCTTTGTTCAAAGGAAGTTAATACATAAAAAAACATAGCCACTGTGAACCTATCAAATTATAGCATGTTCGACGGCCATATTCAATTTTAACCAGAATCGGTAGGAGACATCCTTGTTGTCGTTCTGGCTAAACCTTAGTGTTCTACATAAAAGTGATGACCTTTGTAGTTGAAATGCCTATGTTCCAAGTGAGCGATACAGGCCCCTTGTCTTTAGCTGTGACTAGCAGCTCAGTAAACCACCATGCCCATTAGTTGATTAGTTAGTGACAATTAAAGCTTATTTAGGCTGTCATTTCAAGAGTTTCTCGTACACATTAATCAAACTTGCTGTATTTACTGTAGGTTCATGTATGTAGTTTAACAAAAGTAGCTCACACTTCACCCGCAGTTACCAAGATTCTATCGACCTTGTTATGTTGGCTCGCCTAAGCAAACATTTTCTTCATGTTAGCTTACACAAGCTCATGCAAGTTAATATTGTTTCTCTCGCAAATTAATATCTTGAATTATTTATTATGATGACCTTGAGAGTCAATGGCAGAAAATACAATTTATTTATTACCTCAAGAAACAAAGAATGCTCACTATACAGCAATGATATGAATGCTAACTGTACTGACCTAGCTGTGCTGTTGCTACAAGTTATTGCTAGAACATGTTTTTTCCCACAGTAATACGATATTTAAACTAAAATTTTAGTGATGCACAGCATAAGAGGATACCATGGAACGTCGAACAGAATCTTCCTGTAATGTTGCGTGAACCACTAACTGTTGAATTTGTTCAAGAAAATTTTAATTTGCAGACAAATTTAAGACTATTTTTGAAAATTGACCACTGAAATGACTGGCTCGGTTATCAAGCCAGTCCGTCCAGTGGTAAATTTTCAAAAATAGTCCTCTTGGTCTGCTAATGGACATTTCTCAAGACTTTTGCAGAAGCCATTTTTGGCTGATATGAGTGATAAAAGGTCAACTTTGTGGTAGGGATAAAGTGGAAGCACTTTGATCGTGTTGCGCAAATTCAACCCAGCATATCCAATGGCGATATGGTAACCCGTAATCCACAATACCATGGATATCATGTCCATTTGTGTCCAAGGGCTTCAAATATGCATCATCAGATGGTGGATGAGTGGTTAGGGACTTGAGCTTGTAACTGTAGGTTCGTAAGTTCACTTCCCTGACGATCCGCCACATTGTGTCCTTGAGATAGTCACATAACTCTGTGCTGCTCGAGTCGACCTAGCTGTAAATAGGTACATGCGATGACATTGTTCCCAAACCCTGAGAGCACCCCTGTATATGGACCAATGCAACCTGCAACTTCTGCTTGCGGTAGAGGAAATAAACACATTAAAGACAGTAGTATATAAGTTAGAACATAGCACATCACTCATCAGTGATCAGTTTGACGAAATGACTATAAACAAAGCAAACCTGGAGTACCAAGTATCAAAATGAAAGTCAAGTCTAGAACAGTTAGAGAAAGAATACGCAGCACAGGCGGAATATATAACCAATTACCAAACTATCCAACGACGATATGAACATTGTATAAGTGATTTAGATGCCAGAATAAATGCAATCGAGCGCGAATCGCAACTAACCAACAAGCTGACTGACTTACAATTTCGTTCAATGAGGGAAAACCTAATATTTAATGGGATATCAGAAACTGAGAGTACAAATCAAAACACGGAACAAGTGCTTCTGGACTTCTTGTATCACAAGCTAAATATCCAACAGGACATCCCACTAGATCGTGTTCATCGCATCGGCAAACGACGGCAATACAGTGGAGTAGACCCATGCCCAATCATAGCCAAATTTACATTTTATAAAGACAAAGATGTGTTGGCCAGCGCGTCACGTAGTCTTCGCGGCAATGTGTACAGAAATCACGAACAATTTCCCCCAGAAATAGAATCTAAACGTCAAGTATTATATCCAATTATACGTGATGAAGCAAGACATGGGCATAAAGCAGCGCTTATCAGAGGCCGTCTGTATATAGATAATCGACTGTACGAGCCGAACGACAGCAGCAACGGGAGGACTGCGCAGAGACACAAAACACTCAACATTGGCAGGCCCAATGGCAATCAGAGCAACAACAGCAATGACCGCAGCAACAACAGGAGCTGCAGTGGCAACAGCATCGACAACAGCAGCCACAGCAACAACAGCAGCTGCAGCGGCGGCGACAGCAGCAACAATCTCAATCACAAACCCAACAACAACAACAACAGCAGCAACAACAATGGCAGCATCAACAACTACTACAACAACAACAACAAGCTGAATGGTTTACAAACGCATTTGACATAAACCACAACCAACCTCCGTGGTGGAATAAACACATATTAGGACAAAACCAATCTGTGAACAATTTTACCGAAAATATGCCACCCAGACAGGGAAATATGATAATTGAGCACCAACAACAGCGGATGTATGATATGAACTCAATTGCAGGAAACCACGGACAGTTACTTCAGAACGATAATCCCTCACAATGGCCATCACTTCCATATCAAAGAAGAAGAGAACAGCACAATACATGGGGGCGTCGGATTCTTGCCCCGCACTCGCAGATGGAGCAACACTACACCACACATCCAAGGTGGCACGCGTCAGTGCTCTAGCAGTAATTCTGCGTTGCCTTCAAAACTGTGATCTAGCTGTGAATTATAGCTTATTACGCAACAACAACAACACATTAACAGGAAACGCAGCCCGTACTTATGCCCATAACGCGTATAAAGATATAAAAATGTTTAACCCTTTGCTGTACAGAGGTATTGTGTTTAAGGATACTATATTTAAAAGGGTCGATGCACTACCACCCAGTAAAATAACAGGGAACTCTAAAACCAACGTCCTAACTATGGCTACTGCCACCATCATCACCTCAACCGCCAGCCCAACTAGGCCCAGCGCCAACACCAGCAATGACAGCAGCAATAACAGTGACAGTGACAGCGGCAACAACAACAACAATAATGACGATGATGTCATCAACGACGACGATGACTACGACGACAATATAACAAATACTAACACTCTAAGTGACACCTTGCCATTCGTGAAGTGCATGGCGTTAAACACATGTGGCATGAGAAATAGGCTACAGTATAATGAATACCTTCAGCATCTGAGTAACTATGATATATTTTTACTGTGTGAAACCAAAACAGACGATGTCGATTATGAGTTTGTAGCCGATATCCTTAAGACAATTAAATATGAGACTACATTATTTAACAGGAGAAGAATATCAAACCGCAGATCGGGAGGTATATATGTATTGGTTATAAACTATCCATAAAACAACACTTGGACTTCCCAGAGTCCAAATCGGAGTATATAAAATGAGTGTGCATCAAGAAAATCCTAACGCGAATAGATAAAGATATTCTTCTAGGTATTGTATATTTACCCCCATGAGGTTCGTTATATGCCACCCCACTATCTTATGATGAAATACAAGAAGAGATAATAAAATTTAACAGTACAAATCGTCACCATGTCTGTCTTTGTGGCGATTTTAATGCGCACACAGGCGAAATCATTGACTATGCAGATGAAGATGGCACGGACCTTATAAACAATATCTTTCTCGATGACAATACAAAAAAACACCCTGAATGTTGAAAAGTACTTTAGCTTATTTAATATTCCACGCACAATGCATTCAAATGACCTGTCTCGCGTTGATCAATATGGCACGAGATTAATGGAATTATATAAAAGTAATGGACTCCTTATTGCAAATGGGAGAGGGGACAGTGATAAATATATAGGTACAGTAACCTGCAAGGACACCTCCCTAGTAGACTATGTATTATGTACTCTTATTCTTATACAGTACATGGAAACTTTGGAAATCCATGAATTTTGGCCATTATGTTCTGATGCCCACTGTTCTGTAGCATTTAACTTCACAGTCCATGCAGCATTAATAACAGTACAACCATAGCACAAACTACAATGGAAGCAAATGAGGTAGTGAAATGGGATACAAGTAAACACAAATTCGACTGTGATAACTTCCCAAATGACTGCGTACCAAAATTGTTAAGCATGCTAGATAATCATCACAATATTAACGGAGTGTGCAAGAAAATTAAAGCTATTTTTATGGAAAATGCTAGGCATAGTAAAGTGTGAAAACGTAGACGTGATAAACATAACAAAACTAAGCATAAACCTTGGTTTAATGGAGAATGTAGAGCAGCAAGACTAGCCTACCGAAGGTCGAAACACCGGCATAATAAGTCAAACGACAGCAGACTAAATGTTATAAATAATAGCAAAAGATAGAAAACATGTATGAACAGGGCTATCACAATTTATAATACTAATATAATGCATAAACTTCGGGAAACAAAAACTAATGAGCCTAAAGAATTCTGGCGGATTCTAAACGACAAAGGTCCAAAACAAAATGTCAAAGTAAAACTAGGTTCTATTATAAAGATCATTCACAGGCTTTGTTTGAAGGAGAAGACCCAGACTTGGATGACGATGTCTTTGATGATGAAATAAGAGACAGACAGTTTGCAAACGAACAAGCAAACAATATTTTTAATGCGGAAATAAATGAAAACAAAATTGTAAAAGCATTAAGATCTCTAAAAAACGGGAAAGCCAGCGGTCCTGATGGCATCATAAATGAATTCCTAAAATACACGAGTGATATAATGATTGATGCCTGTATTGGTTAAACTTTTTAATACGGTATTGAATACAGGAATAACACCAGATGACTGGACTTTAGGACTAAGTGTACCTATTTACAAAAATAAAGGAAGCATAGAGTCAGCTGAAAACTGTAGAGGCATCACTCTTTTATCGTGTATAGGCAAATTATTTACAAGTGTCCTGAATAATAGATTGATGCAATTCTCGGAAGTGTGTGGCCTAATTAAAGAGAGCCAAGCAGGTTTCCGAAAAGATCACTCAACAACAGACCACATCTTTTTACTAAAATGCCTAATTGATTTGTATAGATTCAAAGGACAAACGCTGTACTGTGCCTATATTGACTACGAAAAGGCTTTTGATAAAGTATGGCGTACAGCGTTATGGTAAAAAATAATTAATTACGAAATTACAGGAAATTTTCTCAACGTTATTGTGAATCTATACAAAAATGTGAAGTCCTGTGTCTTCTCCAATAATTGCACATCTACCTTTTTCCAGTCATCTATCGGTGTTAGACAAGGGGAAAACCTACCACCATTCCTATTTGCACTGTTTATAAATGATTTAGACACATTTCTTACTAGCAAACTAAGTAAATTTATCAAATTTCTTTTTCACGAGTGAGATGACATACTTACCTCCCTAACACTCGATATCCTAGTATATCGGCTCTAAATTCAATAATATTCAGAATTATAAAAAGTTAGGTGCCCCTAATGGGCAGGTGGAAGTACACAGTCATGCACATGACAAACACCACCCTCTGCGCATGCGCACACCGGTACTTCCGTTACTAAATATTGGCTGACATAGAAGCAACTATTCAATAGCCAAAGGACCAGGCCTCCTTGGGGTGGCAAGGCCAGGATCCTGTAAGGGAGGTAAGTATGTCATCTCACTTGTGAAAAAGAAATTTGATAAATTTACTTATTTCACATCATGAGAACATACTTACCTCCCTAACACTCTTGATAAAAACCAGAATTTGAAAGTAAATTTTGGTGGGAGGGAGGCAAGGTCCTGAAAACCAGCACACCCTCGAAGAGACTAGGCTCTTTGAATTCTCAAGAGATTTAAACCATCTGAAATTGTGACTGAAGCCACAACCAGGAATAGAATTTTGCATCGGATAATCGACCGATGAAGAGAGATAGATCAAAAGGCAAATGCGCCCCCCCCCCTCTTTCTGAGGAAGGTTTAGGAAAAAACGCTGCTCTAAATGACTAGCACGTTCTCTAATACTTAATGAAAAGTATTACTAGACATTGGAAAAAGAAGAATTGCTTCTATTTCAAAAACTCTCTGAAAGAACCACAATTAAGAGACATTAACCATCACCATATTAAAAAATCAAAATGACACCATCACCAAGACAAAAAAATCAAAAAATGGTCATAACCACTGACCTCTGATGTCTTGGATGCGGCGCTCATCTCTTCCCCCACCGGATGAAGAGAAATGTACCAGCTAATAGTAGGGATACCCTACCAACAAATGTGATATTTGAAAATAGCAGAGGAGGAAACTATTTACAAACATAAACCTCTGCATTAATATTTTATTTTCTGAGGACTGAGACGGCGGGTGGGTTAGAAGTGTCACGAAGGTAATGGTCGGTAAAACTTGATTCACAGTGCCACTGGGCTACTGACCTAATGTCTTCAATAGAAACACCATTAAATAATGCCATGGAAGTTACCACACCACGGACACTATGAGCCTTGGCTCTATCTACCTGGATTCCAGTGGCTGTTTTATGACAGAATTGGATACATTCTACTATCCATCTGGAAATAGTCTCTTGACGCCCTAGCATGGGGTTCAATATATGACAACCATAGGGAACATGGGTCCATCCGCCAAACCTGAGTTCTTCTCGTGTACTTATTTAAAGCACGGACCGGACACCATACTTTAGCACCAGGATCATATCTGGTTACGGTAGGTAAAATAATAGGTTTACCCGGATACTTTAAAGATTGATTCTTAGCCAAGAAATTCAATCTTGGTAGAAGATTAAGGCCTTCACCTGTAACTATATAACGCAGACAAGGCATGAATTTCACTCCTGCATCAGGCTGATGCTGCCGCAACTAAAAATACAGTTTTAAGTGTCAATAATTTTACAGATATAGCACTAAGTGGTTCAAAAGGTTTATCACTCAAAACCTGCAGAACCAGAGAAAGACTCCATGACGGTGTCAGTGGAGGATTTCTTGGTCTGAGATTGCCCATACCTTTAATAAGAGTATTTAAAACACTTACTTCATCACTTCCCCTCTTTGCCAAGCAAGGGATAACAGTCATCAATGCTGATTTATATCCAGCAATAGAATTAGGTTTAAGACTATAGGTATCATACAGGTGACAGAGAAAATCAGCTACTACCTGAATAGATGCTTCCATCGGATTGATACATCTCTTTGAGCACCATTCTGCAAATCTGTTGAGTTTATAATTATAAGCTCTGGAGGTTGACCCCCCTCCTGGCTCCGGCCATGAAATTGGCTGCTTGTTCAGAAAAGCCCTCCTTAATCGCGGATTGTTTGACAACATCCATGCAGTCAATTGAAACATTGACGGATTGTTGTGAAGGGTCTTGCCCTGGAAGATAATATCGACCATCAGCGGCAGAGGAACCGGATTGCAAATCAGAAGGTCCAGCAGATCCGTAAACCATGATCGGCTTGGCCAATACGGGGCGATCAGAAGCACTTGGCATTCCTCTTGTCTGATCTTCTGAAGGATTCTTGGAATCAGGATTGTTGGAGGGTATGCGTATGCATACATTCCCTTCCAACTGATAGCTAGCGCATCTATTGCGATAGCGCTTGGATATGGAATCGGAGAAACGTACGTCGTCATCTTCGCATTCTTCTTCATTGCGAACAAATCTATGTTGGGCTTTCCTCAATGATTGAACAGGTGATCCGCCACACATTGATTTAGTTGCCATTCCGTAGGCAGAATACGCATCCTTCGGCTCAATGAGTCTCCTAACAGATTCAGCCTTCCCGGAATATGAACTGCTTTCAAGGTGATCATATGATCCATGCACCAGCAAAGCAGCTTCCATGTCATCATACAGAGACTGGGCGACTTCGTTCTGCCCTGGCGGTTTATGTAACTCACTACTGTAGAGTTGTCTGAACGTATCATGACAAATTTTCCCTCCACTTCCTTTAGGAAGTGTTCCAGGCCTAGAACTACAGCCCGCAATTCTAGCATGTTGATATGTTCTTTTGACTGTTCCAGATTCCAAAGCCCTGATATAGTGGCTTCTTCCAGGCAAGCTCCCCAACCCTCCATCGATGCATCCGTAAACATCGTTACTTGCGGGTGGGGAGGGGTCAGCATGACACCCGCCAGGAGATTTCCTCTCCATCCACCAATGAAGGTGATGAATGAGAGGGTCCAACACTTGAATGCGCGAGTCCAGTGATCCTGAACTCTGCGTCCACTGAGTCATGAGAAACAATTGAATCGGCCGCCTGCGTAAGGCTGCCTGAGGAATGACTGGTTCCATCGAAACCATCAGACCTAACATTCTCAGATAGACCCGTGCTAGAATATAACGACTGTTGCAAACCAACTGAATGCACGAGAGGAGACTTTCCACTCTCTCCTGGGACGGATAAACATATCCTATCTCCAGATCAAAGAACATACCCAGGTAAACAAACTTCTGGGATGGAGTCAGCTCTGATTTCTGAAAGTTGATTATCCAGCCTAAATCTGTGAGAGTTTCCAAAACTATCTCCAGATTTGCTGTCAAACTTTCTGGGTTGTGTGCTTTCAGCAACCAGTCGTCTATGTAAGTGTGAACAGCTTTATTTCTCCTGCGGAGGTATGCCGTGATAGCAAGTACCACTCGAGTGAAGACCCTTGGAGCCGTCGAGATGCCGAATGGAAGAACCTTGAATTCCCATTGTCGTCCCTGAAAAGCAAATCTCAGGAACCGACGAAAACTCCTTGCAATTGGAATGTGGAAATAAGCATCCTTGAGATCTATAGATGCTGTCCAGATCCTCTTCTCTAACCCCAACAACACCGATCTTACTGTTTCCATTTTGAAAGTCGGTGTGTCTAAAAACTTGTTTAGAGATTTGAGGTTGAGAATTGGTCTCCACCCCTCGGTGTTCTTCACCACAAGAAACACGGTTGAATAGAAGCCCGGGCAATCCTGCGCCGGTTGAATTGCTTCTTTTAGAATTAGAGATTTTATCTCCTCTTCTATGCACAACCGCTTGTCTGGATCTGTTGGAATTTGAGTCCAGACCGGTACCAGAGACAAATGCAACGGCGGACCTCTTATCCATTCTGGACTGTATCCGTGCGAAAGCCATTGCAAGACTAAGCGGTCCTGAATTAACCGCGCCCACTTCTGAATGTGACAAGTCAAATGACCTCCCACTGGTGCACCTAGGGTTGACGGGGTGCCCATAAATTTTAGAAGTGGGTGTGTCTCTGGTACGAGTGGCAACACCCGAGTGGTACTTGTGATAACCTGAACAAATTTTCTTGCATCAGGCCCGGTTACCACTCGCCGCTCCACGCGCGCCGCGACCAGCGCCACGCGCACCACGGTATGCGGGCTGCTGTCTGGCTGGCTGCGCTGGAGGCGCTGGCTGTCGTACAACAGCACGCTGCTGCTGGCGTAGCCGACGCGGTCTCTGAAACCGGCCGGCCTGCTAGCCTCTGACACTGCCAGCACCGCCACGAGCGTACAGCTGTCGAGCAGCCGAGGGCTGAACACGCACGTGTTCTCTGCGCAGCAGTTCAAACTGTGCACGCAGCGCCCTCTGGTTGTTCACAAAAGTCACTGTCTCCTGGAGGTGCCGACAATCTTCACCGCCAAAGAGTCCAGGGCCCGCCATCGGCGCTTGCAACAAGCGCGACTTGAGCTCCTGAGACGGGCACAAATTGTCCAATGCAAAAGTGCGCCTCGTTCTCAGTGACTTTGTGACGGACCTAGTCAGACAGTCCAACACCAGGTTGATGCCGTCCTGGATGGCTCGTTGGACTGTCACGGGACTAGGCTGTTGCTGCACCGACGCTGCTACCACCCCCGATAGCAGCTGAGAGACATGCGACAGCGCACTGATCGCCGCTCGCGAGCTCTCCTCGGTGTCGCGCAAGGCGGCATTCGCCGAGTGCATAGCACCCGTGCACAACGCTCCCTTGTCAGCACGGGAACCCGGCCGCGTATCTTCCCCCAGAACGGCGCGGTCGTCCGCGCTCGGTCTGGGTGCTAGGCCATATCGAGCATACTGACTAGCAATAACCCGACATCGCCTAGCTACCTCGCGGGGGGCCTTCGCGAGGCGACCTCTCGGTCCGATCGACTCCTCTGCCGCCGATAACATATCTAAGATATGTTCAGCGTATGGCAGAGACAGAGCCGTGCTGGCCAACGGCTTCGTCTGTAACCATGCCCAAGGGTTACCGGCGGCTGTCTCGTCCACGGCGAGCTCTGGTCTTACAGCGAGGAGCCACGCACACACCTCTGACCAGTCTTCATCCGTGGCTACCTGCGAATTGCCGACGAGCAGCGGGCCCTCGTCATCCTCAATGGCATTCGCAGGTATGGCCGAGGAGGAGGCTATAGACGAACCTGGCTGCCCAGGGAATGTATACGGGCCCGCGAGGGCTGGCATAGCATTCTCCATAGGCAAACCAGCCACCAAGGCCGCGCTTGTGTGAAGGGGTTCATGCACACCAGCGCGGCCCGGAACGTCCGTATGAGACTCCACGTCCAACCGTGGAATCTTATACGGCCGGCCGTCTGCTCCAATGCGGGCCACAGGCTGAACCATGAAACCTGCCCCCGAGGGAACAGTGCCATAGGTGCGAGCGTTCACGCTCCCCAAGAGAGGAGTGTAGACGTTCACATCCATGTCTTCATGGTCAACCTGTGGACCGAGCAGGTAGTCCTCATCATCTTCCTGGTCAGGAAAGTTAGACTCTGGCTTAGTAAAGAAAACTAATCCAGACTGACCAGGAGACTGCTCGAAGGCAGATGACGAGTTTACTCCGCGAGTGATCATGGTCAGGCCCGCTGGGCGGGTCCCGCCTGATGCTTCTTGCGCCACTGGCACCCCAGGCAATGCGAACATCAAGCCTGGGTCCAAGACGGCCGCCCCTGGATCACTAAACCTTGTCCGAGCTAATAGGCCATGATCCAGGGACGGGGGCTACCCGCACTGAGGTCGATGCGCAGGAAGTTGAAACACCTGTGCCAGGCAACATGCCGCGAAGCATGTCAGGCATCAGGTCTTTCAAAGTCCTGCGCATCTCACTCACTAACTCAACCTTGAAGGCCTCGAGCCCACCCTTCTCAGAGGCCTTCGCCTGCAAAGAGAAGAATTCAGAGGTTAGATCCCCCCCACTCTTTACAAATAACACATTTGTTAGACAGCCTACACGCTGAACACAGATGGCAAGGGTGGGGGAAGAATCAAGCTTTCATGGTCTTCAGACAGGATGGACACTTCTGAAAGGGAGGGATACGAAGACAATGAGTATGATAGTTTCAAAGCCTTGCTAATGGACTATTTAGTAGAAACCAAAACAAACTCGAGAGAAGACATCTACTTTTATGACCACACTGACGGGACAGGTGACTTCTCTGGTTAATAAAAACACCAAATACAACCAGAACCCCAAATTAAGAGAGAGAGAGAAAGATTATGACTATCTAGATATCTCTCCACACTCTTAATAAACAGGGAGATGAACACATCACAGACTTCTCTAAACTAAGATTATGACATCAAGGAAAGAGAAAACTCTGGTTGATTATGACATCAAACCTCAATGCAAAAGCTCCTTCAAGGAGAGGGGACGTCAGAAAAAATGCAGGAAATATCTAGATCTTACAGACATTCTCAGCTCCCGAATAATATAATATTAAATTATATATACTCGAGAAGCCATGCACACGCAAGAGAGAATATAGTGCAATAGCAAAAGGCAGCAGAAAATTGTAATTATTTTCAAATAATTATGCGCCATAATTAATACACTCCCTTAGCCTGAGCACAGGCAACCATCCTCTTGTGCAGGAAAAGCACGTCCCTCCATCCGCCAAGACTCCTCTTCCAGGAGAAGTGATGAGGGGGATGGGACAAAAGGAAGGAGATATTTTATTTATTAATTTATTATATCTCCAACCCGTAGACATATCACGATGATAAGTCACCCTGGGACGTGAACAACCTTCTAGAGAAGACCAGGCATCCTTGTTTAGACACAAGACAAACCTGTAAGCATAAAACACAAGAGATTAATAGCCCTAGGCGCTGGGAAAAAATTTACAAGGATTCCCAGCGCCTGAAAACGCGGTACCGCCGAAACGGCTGCGACGAAAACCGGTAACACACAAAAGTTACAAGTCTTAAATAAAAGCCCGGAACAATGTCACCTTGGATGATGACGAGGAGGACTCCTCCAATAGTTTTGCATCAGCCATGATGGACAGGGATGATAAGTTTCTAGTAGAATTCAGTAAAAGAGCCTGTGAAGATTTTCACATGTTGCTTCTTCAGCCAATATATTAGAAAACGGAAGTACCGGTGTGCGCATGCGCAGAGGGTGGTGTTTGTCATGTGCATGACTGTGTACTTCCACCTGCCCATTAGGGGCACATAACTTTTTATAATTCTGAATATTATTGAATTTAGAGCCGATATACTAGTATATCGAGTGTTAGGGAGGTAAGTATGTTCTCATGATGTGAAAAGTGTAACCATCTAACGATGGCAAATACTATCGAAATCCAGAATATACTTAAACTTATGATTATCTTATATGCAGATGACACAGTACTCCTTGGTGACACCAAGGACTTACAGAAAGCACTAGATGCACTAAATTCTTACTGCAAAATGTGGAAACTAAATGTCAACACTGATAAAACCAAGGCGATGGTATTTGGAAAGAAACGTACCAACAACATTTTATTTACACTTAATGACCAGGTGGTAGAAGAGGTAAAAGAATACAAATATTTGGGAATTTTATTTTCTAGAAATGGTATTTTTTTTATCGAAGTAGATTACCATTAGGTGAAAGGGTTAACAGAGCTATGTTTGCGCGACTAAGCAAAGGTAGAGCCCTAAACTTGCCATTAAATTTACAACTGAACTTATTTGATAAAATGGTGGCTCCCATAATGTTATACGGGTGTGAGATATGGGGTACGAAAATTTAGACAAGTTAGAAAAATTAAAAACATATCCTGAAATTAAGAATGGCCATGCCCACTTGTATGATATATGGGGAATTGGGGATTTATCCTATTAAACTAACTGTGCAGATGCGAATGGTGAAATTCTGGATTAAACTCCGAACTGAGAATGGAACGAAATGTTCATCAATAATTTGTAAAGCCATCACTCAATTGTATAATACTGATAATAATATCCAGCTCCCGAAAATTAAAAATTCTTTTAAATGGTTCTCTATTATAAAAGATATAATTGATAATTTTGGTTACAGTCAAGTGTGGACTAGACGAACGATGGATAAGGCAAGCGGCAATGCACTCTATAATATAATACTCCTAAAGACCAATTTCTTCAAACTTGGACTGCTTCACTAAACAAGTCAGTAAAGTGGCAAATCTATATGCAATATAAAGAGTCATTTAAACTCGAGAAATACTTAATAACGCTGCCAGAAACTTTACGGGTTAGCTTGTGTCGTCTGCGCACCAGCAATCATAATTTAGAAATAGAACAAAGACAATTTTTTAACACTGACAGAGGGGAAAGGCTCTGCAACTTATGCAATATGGCGAGTGGGAGATGAATTCCACTTTCTCCTCGAACTTCCAGCTCTGAACGAATCTACGAACAAATACATACCAAATTATTACAGAACATGGCAAAATGAACATACATTTAATTGCTTAATGAGCACAGAATACACAAGACTATGCATAAATGTAGCAAAATTTATAAAGGTGGCCTAAAATTCGTAGACCAAGCGCGAAAGTAAGAAATGTACACATATAATAATAAAGATAACAATAATAATAATAATAATAATAATAATAATAAATTTTATATTTTACATATCTGAATTCAACAAATAACTGGCACTGCAGTCAAGATGCCCAGCGCTTGCAGTATAACTTAGGGTAAGGCGATTTTAATGTATTTTCCAAGATATTTGTTATCAGGTACTTGTTAAATTCCAATTTTTATGACCCTCAAGAGAAGGGAAGAATGAAAAATGACCGACGACGACAACAACAACACACAAACAACAACGACAACAGCAGCGACTACTACTGCCACTGTTGCTGCTACTACAACTACTCAGTACTAAAATCTACTTAGACTGGAAGACATTGGTGCCATAGACAGCGATGCCCTCCAGCCCAACCATGCCCAAAAACACCCACCTGTGCTCTATTCTATTTTGGAGACATTCCACCTCACCACCGAGCTTTACTGCTATTTACTTGTATTTAGCCATCATGTTCTTACATACATGAATTTATATACTTTGAACCTCAGGATAACTGTACAGAGTTAAGCTGTTGCGCATTTTGGGACCAATCCGGCAAAACGGCTGTTGCTGCATCAACAGCCGCCAGTTGAACTGACCCCAAAATGACCAACAGAATATATAATATTAATGCATCATCATTACAATGAAAAGAAATTAACATAATTAATGTTACATAATATGAGTATACATGAATTAACAAGAATATCAGTTACTGTCATTTTCAATTATTGCACATGTTAGAATCTATTTATATACTCTGAACCTTATTTAGGTCTAAGTGTGGTCGCAGCTCAAAGACCCATGGTTGAAATTCCCAGTTTTACACAGGATATGGAAAAAGGGAGGCAAAAAAGGAGTACAAGTCTCAGGATAATTATACAGAGAAAAACTGTTGCGTATTTTGGAACCGACCCGATCAGCGGCTGTTGCTACTTATGTCATCAACAGCCGCCAGTCTAACCGGCCCTAAAGTACCCAACAGAATATATAATATTAAAACATCATAACGGTTTGATCAGAAATTAACATAATAATGTTACAGAATACAAATATACATATATTAACAAGAATATCAGATGCTATCGATTCCAATTATTGCACATGTTAGGGTGGATTTATGTACTTTGAACCTTATTTACTGTAGTACAAATGTCAAGGTAACTGCACAGAGAAAAGATGTTGCGCATTTGGGTCCCGTCTGACCAGCGGCTGTTGTTACATATAGCACCCTGTCGGGCTGGCCCCAAAATACCCAACATAATATATTAAATCATAATCACCAACTATTGCCACTTTTATATCTTCAAGATTTTAATCCATATTATTATCATCCAGTGTCATCTTTAGTATTATCACAAATTTTAATTACTACGGTCATCATTTACCCTCACCTACCCACACCCCAACACTATAGCGCATAGTGCGTTCACCCAGTCTTATCTTCTCCTCTCTTACATGGAAATGAGAGAGAAAGGAGAAGTGAGACCCGGCCACACCCCACCCAACCTACCTGCGCATTTGAGTACGAATTGTATGCCATTATGAGGATTACAATTTAATAAATGTTGAATATCTTGAAACCAATTTGTCTGCCAAAGATTCTAAGTGTCTATTCGACTTGTTTCATCCCCAAGTGTGCAAATTTTATTGTTGATAAACAAATACTCTAATAGCTGTTGAATATTTGAAACTAAATGACTGGTGACCTGCTCAAGTTATTCTTCCTATACTATATGGTGCACTACGCAACGCCGGTTTCTGGTCATAATATCGTCTATGATGATAAGATTGATAACAATAATGAAAATTGTTGTAATAATAATAATAATAATAATAATAACTAGAACACATTTACTGAAGTAACTAAATCTGCGATGACTGGGCATTAAGGAGTATTATAAGCCCTCTTCTCATATGATCATTGAACATGTCTGATGCTGATCTGATAAAAGGTCTAAGTGTGGTCACAGTTCAAAAGTTCCATGAAATTCCCATAGTTTTACACAGGATATGGAAAAGGCCGATTTCTTGAAAACCGAAAGCCTTGACCCTAAAGTATAAAATAATGTGTCCTGATTTGCTGTAGTGAAATCTTTTACCAAAATTAAGGAAAAGCCCATTAAATGTCAAATAAAGGAGAAATTTATGAATTAAAGGTAAAGGGAGGCAATTCATGCAAAAAAAACCTGACCAATTTTTGTTTTTGGCATGAATTACCTCCATTTACCTGTTGAAATTGATTGAGTCAATTCAATATTGGAAATGTAAGGGAGTACATTTCATATGGGGCGTATTCCTCGGAAATTATTCGCTGGATCCAAAAGAAAAATAAAAGCATCCCAGGCCCTAAGGTTTACTGAGTGTCTCAAGTTTGGAGGCTAGAAATCGCAAATAGTATTCAATAAACCATGAAAATATATAGGTGACAGATGCGGGTTAACATATGCTAGAAGTCTGTTAAGTTTCTCCATGATCTGCAAGAAACTCTAGGACGAGTTGCTGTCCGAATAGCGCTCCCTTACATTTCCAATTGGACTTTTTGGACAAGAAAACATGGAATTCTCTGGACCCATACATCAGATCCTATTTCTATAGATGATCTATACATACCTGGTGCGTACAAGAAATGTACAAAGTTTAGATAAAATATTTCCAAAACTGGGTCATTTATCATCAAATCAATTTCCAATACATTCCCAAATTGACATATTGGGCTCCGATACAAAAATCTCAGTATCTCATGAACCGTTCGGGTTATCTAAGTTCTGTAAATGGTGTCTGAGAGGCAATTCCGCCCCGGATCAGGCCATCTAAATGCTGAAACAACCCGACCATAATTCCGTCATCTATCAGAAAATCATGGAAATATTGTTTAGTGTGCAGATTTGCAATAATAGAAACGTTAATATTTTCACTAACGATTTTATTTTAGTAAGCAATAGTAGCTAGTATCTAGGGATGTCAAAAATGTCAAGCCTCTGACAGGGACAGAAGTAAGAATTCTCATGATGTCAAATAATAAACGAAATCTAGGATTTCTTTTTTCACGAGAGAGTTGATACTTACCTCCCTAATACTTTTGATATTGCTAAATATCGGCTTTCACTCAATAAAACACTCAGATTAAAAACAGTTAGGTGCCCCTACTGGGCAGGGAGTCAGAGGTAGTCCGGCAGATGCTCGCCCCACCACCGCGCATGCGCCGACTACTACTTCCTCTGGCTCATTTATTGGCTAACACATGCAACTACCAAGAGCCTGAAGACCGAGCCTCTGTGGGGCGGAGAGGCCGGGTCAGTATCTAGGGAGGTAAGTATCAACTCTCTCGTGAAAAAAGAAATCCTAGATTTCGTTTATTTCACATCAAGAGTATACTTACCTCCCTAATACTTTTGATATTGCCAGAATTCGAAAGTGAATCTGGCGGGAGGGAGGCGAGGTCAAAAGACCAGCTCTTCCCTATACGCTTTCAAGCGTTTAAGGCACTTATGACGTCTGAAACTGTGTGAAAACACAGTCAGGATTTGATAAACCATCGGATAACACAACCGATGCCTGAGAGATGACCGATTTGTCATATGCGCTACCCCCCCCCCTCCCTTGGGAGGAAGATTAAATGACCTCAATGTCCTACACGCTCTCTTCGTACTAGTGCTAAGTACTATAGGACAGAGACGAAAAGGCTCCATTTTCGTATACTCTCACTAAAGAACCACAACCCACATAAACCATCACCATATTAATAACACTGGGTAACGTGACAATACAAAACAATGAACAACACATGAACAAGACTGACCTTGTTGTACTAGGAAGCTGTCATCATGAATCCAGTAGAGAAGGATGATACAGTCCCGACAAGTGGTTGTCACCGTCGCTGAATGGCGAAGTATATAAGCAATGCGGAGGCACTCTTCACAAACATAAAGCGGTTATTGTTTCAGAATCGACAAGGCGAGAGGGTTAGAGGTGTCACGGAGGTAATGGTCTGTAAAACTTGACTCACAGTGCCACTGAGCCACTGACATAATATCATCCACAGGAACCCCACTAAACAGGGCAGTGGATGCCACGACACCGCGGACACTGTGAGCCTTTGCCACGTCAACCTGTCGCCCGGTGGCGGATTTGTGACAAAATTGAATACATTCCACAATCCACCTAGAAATGGTGTCCTTAGACGCCCTACCATGGGGTTCAATATATGACAACCATAACGCTGACTGGTCGGTACGCCACTCCGAAGTACGCTGTTTGTACCGAAGCAGCGCCCGTACGGGGCACCATACTTTAGAATTAGGATCATATCTAGTTAAAGATGGCAAAAAAATAGGTTGACCTGGATATTTCAATGACTGATTTTTAGACAAGAAATTAATCCTAGGTAGAAGAAGCTTAAGGCCTTCCCCTGTAACCACAAAACGGTCAACCTCGGCTGATAAGGCGTGAATTTCACTCCTACGCCTCGCCGAGGCCGCAGCAATTAAAAATACAGTTTTAAGAGTTAACATTTTCATAGAAATGGAACTAAGTGGTTCAAAAGGCTTATCACCTAGTACCTGGAGCACCAGTGATAAACTCCAAGACGGAATCAGTGGAGGATTCCTTGGTCTTAGATTGCCCATGCCTTTAATTAATACATTTAATGTACTTACTTCATCACTCCCCCTATTAGCCAAGCAAGGAATAACAGTCATTAAAGCTGACTTATAACCAGCAATAGAGTTAGGCTTGAGGCTATAGGCATCATATAGGTGACAGAGGAAATCAGCCACTACCTGAATAGATGATTCCATTGGATCAATACATCTTTTTGAGCACCACTCTGCAAATCTGTTGATTTTATAATTATATGCTCTGGAGGTTGACCCCCTCCTGGCTTTGGCCATAAACATGGCCGCTTGCTCAGAAAAGCCCTCCTTAATTCTAGATTCCTTGACAACATCCACGCAGTCAATCGGAACATTGACGGATTGTCGTGAAGGGCCTTGCCCTGGAAGATAAGGTTGTCCATCAGAGGCAGCGGAACCGGATTGCAGACCAGAAGGTCCAGCAGATCCGTATACCACGATCGGCTTGGCAAATCCGGGGCGATCAGAAGCACTTGGCACTCCTGCTGCCTGATTTTCTGAAGCACCTTTGGAATCAGGATTGCTGGGGGGAATGCGTATGCATACATTCCCTCCCAGCTGATAGCTAACGCATCTGTTGCGAAAGCGCTTGGGTCTGGAATCGGAGAGACGTACGTCGTCATCTTCGCATTCTTCTTCATTGCGAACAAATCTATGTTGGGTTTCCCCCAATGGTCGAACAGACGATCCGCCACACATTGATTTAGTTGCCATTCCGTGGGTAAAACACTCATCCTTCGGCTCAATGAGTCTGCTAGCAGATTTAACCTCCCCGGAATATGAACTGCTTTCAAGGTGATCCCATGATCCAGGCACCAACAAAGCAGTTTCCATGTCATCATACAGAGACTGGGCGACTTCGTTCCGCCCTGGCGGTTTATGTAAGTCACTACTGTCGAGTTGTCTGAACGAATGAGAACAATCTTGCCCTGAACATTCTTTAAGAAATGTTCCAGGCCCAGGACTACTGCTCTTAGCTCTAGTAGATTGATATGTTCCTTGGACTGATCCAGATCCCAAAGCCCTGATACTGTGGACTCTTCCAGACAAGCTCCCCACCCCTCCATCGATGCATCTGTATACACAGTCACCTGAGGGTGGGGAGGGGTTAGCAAAACCCCCGGCAAGAGATTCTCTGTATTCAACCACCATTGCAGGTGGTGAATCAGAGGCGCCAACACCGACACGTTCGAGTCCAGCGAACCTGAACTCTGGGTCCACTGTGTCATGAGAAACAACTGGATCGGGCGCCTGCGCAAGGCGGCCTGCGGAATGACTGGTTCCAAAGAAACCATCAAGCCCAGCATTCTCAAGTAAACCCGTGCCAGGACATGACGACTGTCGCACACCGACTGAATTACCGAGATGAGTATTTGAACCCTCTCCTGAGTGGGGTACACATACCCCGTCTCCAGATCGAAGAACATGCCCAGGTAAACAAACTTCTGGGATGGAGTTAGCTCTGATTTCGGGAAATTGATCACCCAGCCCAAGTCCGAGAGAGTTTTCAAAACAATCTCCAGATTGGCTGACAACGATTCCCGGGTGTGTGCTTTCAACAGCCAGTCGTCTATGTACGTGTGGACTGCTATGCTTCTCCTGCGGAGGTATGCAGTGATCGCGAGAACCACACGGGTGAAGACCCGAGGAGCCGTGGAAATTCCGAAGGGTAACACCCTGAATTCCCACCGCCGGCCCTGAAATGCAAATCTCAGGAAGCGACGGAAACTCCTCTCTATGGGAATGTGGAAATAAGCATCCTTCAAATCTATCGACGCTGTCCACATTCCTCGCTCTAACCCCGCCAACACCGAGCGCACAGTCTCCATCTTGAAACTGGGCGTCTCGATGAACTTGTTCAATGGCTTGAGGTTGAGAATCGGCCTCCACCCTCCGGTGTTTTTTGTTACTAAGAACAGGGTTGAATAGAAGCCCGGGCACCTCTGTGCCGGCTGAATGGCTTCTTTTAGTATGAGGGAATTTATTTCCTCCTCTATACACAACCTCTGATCCGGATCCCGTGGAATGGGAGTCCAGATCGGCGCGAGAGACAGTCGCGATGGCGGGCCTGTCACCCAGTCGGGACGATACCCGACCGAAAGCCATCGCAAGACTAAACGGTCCTGAGTCAACCGCTTCCACTCTGGCAAGTGGGCGGCCAAACGGCCGCCCACCGGTCCACCTAGGGATAGAGGTGGACATAAGGAGGGCCAGAGTGGCACTGTTCTCTCGGCCTGAAACACCGGAGTGGTTCCCACCGCGGTAACCAGGCCATCAGGCCCGATTACCGCGACCAGATCCCCGCGCGCCCCGCCCAGCGCCGCGCGCCCCGCCCAGCGCCGCGCGCACCACGGTGCGTGGGCGGCTGTCTGGCTGGGTGCGGCTGGGGAGCCTGCGCCCCCCTCGCTGCTGGCCGAATCGCCCGTGGCCTAGGCCTATGTTGCGACGGTGGCTGGCCTCTGACCTGGCCAGCACCACCTCGAGCCTGCAGAGGACGATACGCAGGGGGTGCCGCGCGAACACGCTCCCGCCGGAGCACCTCAAATTGTTCCCGCAGCGCCCTCTGGTTATTAACCAGAGTGACCGTCTCCTGGAGGTGCCTGCATCCCTCACCTCCAAAGAGACCAGGACCTGTCATAGGCGTCCGCAGCAGCCTATTATACAGGTCCTGGGACGGGCACAGATTGTCAAGCGCAAACGTGCGCCTCGCCCGGACACTTCTGGTCACCGCCCGCGTCAAACAGTCCAAAGCCAGGTTGATACCATCCTGGATGGCTCTCTGGACTGTTACCGGGCTTGGTTGGCGTGATGCGGAGGCCGCTACCACCCCTTGTAGCAGCTGGGAGACGTGGGACAGAGCGGCAATCGACGCCCTCCCACTCTCCTCCGCATCACGCAGCGCGGCATTCGCCGAACGCAACGCGTTCGAGCACAAGACTCCCGTGTCAGAACGGGAGCCCGGCCGCGCATCTTCGCCCAAAGCCGCGCGATTATCAACGCTTGGCTTCGGCACCACACCGTACCGCTGGTAATCCAGGGGCACGATGCGGCACCGCTTCGCCACCTCGCGAGGGGCCTTCGCGAGACGTCCATTCACCTTAATGGACGCCTCCGCCGCTTCGAACATGTCCACGACATGCTCAGCCAGCGGCAGAGATGGCATAGCGGTAGCCGCCGGCCTACCAGCTAACCACGGCCTATGGTCACGCTGGCTAGCCGGCAGCTCCACGGGTAGATCTGGCCGAACACTTACCAGCCACTGGCAAGCGTCCGACCAATCCTCCTCCGTGGCTAACTGCGAGCGCTCTACTAGACGAGGGCCTTCGTCTTCCTCCAGAGCACTCGCAGTTGACGTCGACGGCGGGTAAGCTGATACCCCTGGCAAGCCTGGAAAAGCATGCGGGCCCGAGAGAGCAGGCATGCTAAATTCCGCGGCTTGACCAGGAGCAGGCGCCGTGGCAGAGCGTGGGGTAAACACCGCTCTACCACGGGTCTGACCAGCACCAGCAACAACATCGGCAAGCCGAGGTATGCGGTATCCGTGGTCAACAGCACCGCCCGGGGACACCCTCTGGACCGTGAAATCTACTCCTGCGTGAGTAGAACCATGGAACACGTCGCCTGCATTCCCCGCGAGGGGTGCACAGACGTCGTATTCCATGGCCACGTCCTCAGAAGGCGACCCCAGCAGGAGATCCTCTTCTTCCTGGCCAGAAAGATTAGACTCCGGGTCAGCAAAGAGAGCTAACCCGGACTGGCCAGGAAAGGTGCCATAGGAGGCTTTGACACCTTCGGCGCGCGGATACCCGGGGTCTGATGAGCAGACCGCGGGTCCCAGCAACAACCGTTGTCCACGGCCCCTCGGCGCGGCGCCATGCCTGCTGCCAGGGCCTTGGACTGCCCCCAACAAAGGGGCCACCTCTGAATCCACAACCGGACCGGACCTAAAGAGACCGGATTCAGAGGCGGGGATCACCTGCTCGTAAGCAGATGCCGAGGACAACAAAGGAGCTGGCCCAGGGAGCATGCCGCGAAGCAACTCTGGGACCAGATCCTTTATTGTCCTCTGCATCTCTTGCAACATTTCGGACCTGAAGGCCTCCATATCCACCGCGGATGAGGCCTTCTTCTTACCCTTCTTACAAACTTTCTCCTTCTTCTTCCTCTCTTCCTCCATCACTTTCTCCCTTGCCTGCAATGCGAGAAAATCAGACATTAAGTCGCCCCCCCCCCACTGCTTACATACGTCGCACTTCAGCAACGGTCCACAGGGACTGCAGCTGAAGCACAAGTGCGGAACGAAGCGGCTTTTAAGAAACCTCCCGCAGGACGGGCAACCAGGTCTCTGAAACAGGACAAAGGACAGGGACAATGAGCAAGATAGTTAAGGTTAGCGAACTCAAAACCAACTAAAAAGAGAGGGACAGGATCATCAAGATCGGAAATCAAGAAGAACCAGCCATGGACAAAACGTTAATTGTTAATAAAAGGCCAAGGCCGATTATGACGTCATCACTCTCGTGACCAAATTAATCGATCCGCAACAAGCACCAAGTGCAAGAACGAATTGTATAAGTAACCGGAACATTCCCGTTGAATTGGCATTTCGAGTACACAACAATCAGATATACAGAGATAACTCCTTCCAATTCTAGCATTGGCAAAAAAGGAAATTATCTCCCCTTTTGTTTATAATAATTAGATACCTGACCCTTGTATAGACAAACCATTCAACGTGATGAACCGGAGAACTCCACCATAGTACGCCTCTACATTCTCTCCACCTAAGGGGAAGGAATTGGAGCAAGAGGGCAAAGTGAGAAGACCTTTATAACAGGCCTCCAACTCACTGAACATAGATTTTTTTTTGGTTAGATAACCTAACAGTATTAGTAGGAAATGGAACCGTGGTGGAGAGAAACATATCCTCTTGTGCCGAGAAGTCCATCAAAGCGTCTATGTGATACCTGTGGACAAAACACAAAGAGAAATGAGACATATGAAGCACCATGTTGTAAAAAACCAACATAAACAGGCGCTAATCACGGTAAGCGCGAGTCCCGGAAATACATTAAACCGGGACAAAACACGCTAGCATATCAAAGAATTCACCTGATAAAGAGATCCCGCTCCTTCTAAAGGCGAATCCTCCCTTTCCGACATGCTTCCAACGTACAAGAATCGTCAAATGTGAGTAAAAAACAAGGTAACGCGCAGAAAAGTATAGAGAACACAAAACCGCATGTAACCCTTTGCCAATAAATGAGCAGAGGAAGTAGTAGTCGGCGCATGCGCGGTGGTGGGGCGAGCATCCGCCGGACTACCTCTGACTCCCTGCCCAGTAGGGGCACCTAACTGTTTTTAATCTGAGTGTTTTATTGAGTGAAAGCCGATATTTAGCAATATCAAAAGTATTAGGGAGGTAAGTATACTCTTGATGTGAAATTGTTTTTCTGCAGCATTTTCTCAAAAATTAGTCACTGAACCGAAGATTTTTTGGGCTAACTTGCGGATCAAGAGATCCTAGAAATATGTTAAGTTTCAAGATGATCCGGGAAAAATCCTAGGAGCAGTCGCTGAACGAATATTGCTCCAATACATTCCCTATGGGACACGTTGGGAACGGAAATGCAGCTTTCTGAAAGGTTAACATCAAGTTCAAGTTCAAGTTCAAGTTCAAGATTATTTATTTTGATATAGAATATACATTTACAGTTTCACAACAGGTAGTCCACCAAAGGCAGAGCCTATGTGGCGGTGGACCCCTACATATAACATATAACATATAACAACAACAGTATAGGACATGAGAATACTGAATACATACGGTTAACATGTTATAGTCCTATATATACATATAGTTAACTGTCTCGCTGCCAAGCCTCTGCAGTCTACATTTTCCATGGAGCCTAACTCAGGCTATGCTGAGTACCTCTAAAACAATTTGACCAAACGTTGTCGGTGGCTAAGCCACAAGCAACTTTCAGTCAAATTTTTCTAGAATACTCAGCCAATCCAGAGTCATTGCCAATTGGAGTTATTGTCCGCTTCCAGCAGTCCAACAGTTAATAGACGTATGACAATTTACATTTTTACAGGGAAAGACATGACAGAGGGATGTGTGCTTATCTTGCTTAAGTTAATAATTCTATATTACATATTCTTATTATCAATGACAAAGTATTTTTTAGGCTGTGATGGTAGAGTTAGTTGTTTGGTAGTTACCATTATGACAGATATTCTTCTTATTATTAATATTATTATTATTATTATTATTTGTTCTGGTGACTGGGTGCAAGTATGAGAATAGCATGCCATGATGGTGTGTGTTTTCCAGAGTCTAGTAGGTTTCTATAATCTTCTTTTTGATATTCTGCTTAAAGTACTGTAGCTTTATGATGGCTGTGCGTGTGTTTGTGTCTGTATTATTCCATAACTGAATTGCTTTGTATGAGGGTTTTTGTTGTGCTGCTTTTGTTTGGTGGTGTGTTGAATGGAGGTTATCTCTTGTTCTTGTGTTGTGAGGATGCAATTGTGTATTGAGCATAAAAATGTTAGATAAGGATGAGGGTAAGTTGCCATTGTGGAAGTCCCTTAAGATTGTGTATAGTTGGAGCCCTCCTATGTCCTCAAGTTTTAAGACCTTTTCTGATTTAAAGATATCCTGGCCACCTGCTGTTTGTGAAAATAGTTTAATAGATTGCTTTTGCAGAGATTTTAGTTTTTTTAGTCTAGCTTGAGATGTATTAGTCCAGATAGCATTGCAGTAGGTGATGTGAGGAAGTATCATTGTGCAGTACAGGGTTTTAATAATATTAGGTGTTAGATAGGGTTTCAGTCTGCGAATGATGCCAATGCTTTTTGCTACCCTAGTAGTAATAATTTCAATATGCTTCTCCCATGTTAAATTTTTGTCCAGATATACTCCTAAAAACTTAGCATATTGTGCTTCTTGAATTATCTGGTTGTCGATATAGAGGTTTGGGAGAGCTATTTCTTTTAGTTTCTTAGATTTTGTGAATAGTATATAATTAGTTTTTGATACATTTAAGGACAATTTGTTTACTTTAAACCAGTCTATTAATTTTGCCATTTCATTATTGACATTTTTGTATAGAATTTCTATATCCTTGTGGCTGCAGAAAGCATTTGTGTCATCTGCAAAAAGTATTAGTGAGAGATGTTTGCAGACTTTGGGTATGTCATTCATATATAGGAGAAACAGCAGGGGCCCAAGAACTGAACCTTGGGGAACACCACAGACTATATTTTTGTATTCAGAGATAGCCCCATTGAATTGTACACACTGTTCCCTGTTTGACAGGTAACTCTGTATCCAGTTCAATGCAGTACCTCTTATTCCATAGTATGCAAGCTTTTGCAGTAAAATTGTATGATCAATTGTATCGAAGGCTTTGGAAAGATCCAAGAATACACCTAGCGTATGTTCATTATTCTCAAGGGAGGTTGATAATTTTTCTATCATATCCACAATGGCAAGCATAGTAGAGTGTTTTTCTCTGAAACCATATTGAGAAGGATATATGATTGAGTTTTTGTTTAGATATTTAGTAATTCTACTAAAATACAGCTTTTCTAAGAGTTTTGAGAAAAGTGGAAGTACCGAGACTGGCCGATAATTAGTAAAGTCAGATACATCTTTAGCTTTGTATATGGGTGTCACACGTGCAACCTTTAATCTTGATGGAAATACTCCCTGTGTAAGTGAGAGATTACAGATGTGGTCCAATGGTGTTAGTATTTCTGTTACACAGTGTTTAAAAATTTTCCATTTGAAATTATCGATTCCAGCACTTTTAGCTGTGTTAATTTGCATTAGTATTTTGTAGATTTCGTGAGTATCTGTTGGATTTAGGAAAATAGAGTGTTGATAACTACCTGTTAGAAAGTCCGTTATATGTATGTTCGAGCTGGGTTGAATTTTTTGTGATAAATTAGGACCAATGTTAGTAAAATACTCATTAAATTTGTCTGCTATTTCTTTTTTGTCGTTAATGACTCTATTATTATAAATAAACCGTGATGCTTCAGTATTGGTTTTTTTCTTATTTAGTAATGATTTAATCAGTTTCCATGTTTCCTTTATATTATCTTTTTGTTCATCAAATTTATTATGAAAATAATGTATTTTTGCTGTCCTAATTATCTGATTTAGCCTGTTTCTATATTTCTTGAACTGTGAGTCATTATACTAGTTCGCCAATGATTCTAGTTTATTAATCAATAGTAGTATAATGTATACATGTATATTCCAAATATCAAGCATCTGACCAACCTAGAAATATGAATTATCTTGATTCCAAAAAATTGAGTTTATGCCAGATTTTCTAAAAAAACGGGTCACCGGACCCAAAAAATATTTTGGGTCAACATGCTAGAAGTTCTTCCAGTTTCAAGATGATAGAGCCAAAACTCTATCAGCAGTCAGTATCCGAATATTGCTCTCACACATTTCCTATGGGGGCATGGTGGGTACGGACATGCAGAGTTCTGAATGGTTAACATGTTCACTAATGATTTTACTTCACTAATCAAGAGTAGTATAATACATCTACATATATGCCAAATTTCAACCATCTGACCGCCCTAGAAATATGAAGTATCTTGATTCCAAAAAATTTGGCTTATGCCGGGTTTTCTCCAAATCTGGTCACCGTAGGTAAAAAACATTTTGGGTGGAGATGCGGATCAATACATGCTAGAAGTCTGTGACGTTTCAAGATGATTGAGGAAAAGCTCTAGTAGTCGCTGTCTGAATATTGCTCCCATACATTTCCTATGGGACTTTTTGCCCGCGGAAATGCGGATATCTCGGAAACCATACACCCGATCGAGAAGAAAAGTAATAGCAAACTAGATCCTAAGGGATATTACAAGTTGACCAAGTTAGAAGTTGATCAGATCAAAACTGTAGGAGGAGATAGTTTGCGAAAATCCTTAAGAATAATAATAATAATAATAATAATAATAATAACAATAATAATAATAATAAAGATCCTGAGAAAAAACAATAATCTGCGATAAATTGCAGATTAGTAGTAATAATAATAATAATAATAATAATAATAATAATAATAATAATAATAATATATTGTATCTCTATAACTGTGTACAGTTCAGAGGAAATAAACCATTCATGCTGTGTGCCGTATGTGGCTGCCGGGCTTGGACTGTCAAATGAACAGGGGATCAGACATATAGCTCTTAAATACCTCACACAGGAAAATACCTGACCCTGATGAGGAGATGTTTATCAGTCAACAGAATATTGATGGCAAGATTAGTATTTAGTAGTAGTGTTCACCTTTTCACGTACAAATCCCTGAAAAAGTAAATTTTTTACGATATAAAACTTCTGTTGAATATTTTGAAATTAATTTGGCTGGAATACGTTGCTGCCTATGACAGCAATGGTTTCTAGTCAAATTAATTTCAAAATATTCAACAGTTTTCCTTGAATATGAGATATGGAGAATTCATCAGTGAAATGGTTAAAAGAAACTGAGTGGCGACAATGAGAATTATGATATTGTCTATGATTTAACTCTTTAATGACGATGCAGCCTATAACCAGTATCTACAGTGGTCTCGAGGAATATTCATTAACAAACCAAGAGAAAACGTTTTGAAAATATCAAAACTACTATTCTCTTGGCCTTCTCTTGCACATTTATATGCAAAGGTCACTCTTGACCATTAAATGGATAATGGATCAAATGTCTTCCATGAAGACCTGATTTCAAAATGTACACTGATACATACCTTCCACAAACTCACTGACACAACAGCAAACAGATTAATAACATAATAACTCAAAAACAGTTTTCTGATAAAACATTTATTTGTTCAGTGAATCTATATAAAAGATATTGGTCTATCTTGATCACAGCCTCTGCTGAAAATATTCGCTATAATAAGTCTTAAATATATATCACGGTAGAAAATGAAATCTGCTTTGCAAAATACGTCTATTTGTACATCTATTTTAACTAGTAATTATTAGACAATCAAGAATTTTTAAAGCTTAATAACAAAATACATTAATTTATGCAATAAAATTCATGTTGCATGTTGTAAAAGTACTGGGTATAAACATTTCTATCTCACCGTCGATGCTTGCTTTTAGGTTCAGTAGAAGTTATGTCGCAACACAGCGAGCATATTACCAACAAGGAGGGATCTGATCAGTTACCCACATATCTGATATCATAATCACAATATGTCACTAGTTAGCTGGTGTAACAATCTAATGACTAGACAACAGTTGAATTTACAATTTAATCCTTTACTGCTCAAATTTGGTCAAGAAAATTTAATTCTTTTCTTATTGAATGTCCATTTACAGGCCAAGAGAATACAATGTTTGAAAATTTATCACTGGAATGACTGGCTCGGTTATCGAGTCAGTCATTCCAGTGGTAAATTTTCAAAAATTTTATTCTCTTGGCCTGTAAATGGACATTCCACAAGACCATAACAGAGGCCGGTTTTGGCCAGTATGACCATTAAAGGGTTAATAAACATTCTGTTTAATCCAGCAATAAAGGAAAATGTATGAATATTTTGAAACTAATTTAACCTGAAGGTGTTGCTGTCACAGCAGCGTAGACACTCTTGCATAGATAAATAGCATTTGAGATGTACATCATTCTCTCACAGTGAGCTCACATTCTGGAATTTTTGCTACAAGCACTTATTTTGAAGTTAATTTGTCCGGAAGCCATTTCTGTCTAAGGCAGCCATGGCTTCTAGTTAAATTATTTAAAAAATATTCATCAGGTTTCCTGTACAGTACCTTCATCTTTAATTATCAATTAACCCGTTAACACTCATATCAGCCAAAAACGGTTTCCGCAGTGGTCTTGAGAAATGTCCATTTTCAAACCAAGAAGTGTATTTTTGAAAATTTACCACTGGAATGACTGGCTCGATAACCGAGTCAAAAATACTGTTTCTTGGTCTGCAAATGGACATTTTCTACTTGAACAAATTTGGGGTTAAAGTGTTAAATCATGTTTACTGTAATCATTACATCTGACTGGCCGACCTAGAAGCCTGTATTCCGTGTTGATAGACTTGGTAATTATGTTACTTCTCACAGCGGATCAGAAGTGAGACATTAGGATCATGAGAGGCTGTGTGAGTCAGCATGTGTACATCATGCAATACAGGCATCCACTTCATGCTCAACAGATTTCTAGCTAAGCTACACACACACTTTGTATGGCTGTTGAATTCATTTTAAGCTTCGAAAACTGAATTCCCAGAATCTAAATTTTGAGGTAACTATACAAATAAGCTGTGGAATATTTAGAAACTAATTTGACTGGGAGCTGTTGGTGCCTATAGCAGCAACATGTTTCAATCAAACTACTTTCAGAATAGTCACCAGTTTTCCTGAATAACTGTCTTGTAATTGATATACTGGATATATCTACAGATAAATTGTTGGGACAATTTTGAATTCAACTGATTTATTTACATTTAAGAAAATATTTATATAAATCATAATAGATTTAAATTTAGAAATATATTTAATATTATTTATAAGTTATATAACACCTGGTTAAAAGCCTACAATGGTCAATCTCTGTGTGAGAGTATCTAGCATTGAGCATCATAGTGATAATACGTTCATATACTACATGTCTCGGAATGTCAAAATAAACTGGGATAACGTAGTGTCACATTTACCACATGAACACGCGCACGCACCCATTCAATAAAGCACATTTCAATAAATAAACAATATTTAAACTTCGATTTCTACTACCCTAATATTGACTGAATAAGTGTAAGTGCTGAATTAATATTAACATTCAGTACTCGCCATCTATTTTAGTATCTGACAAGAATACGAGAATGATAAGTTCTATAAGTTGTAATAATAAGTTAGATGGCAAATCATTGCACCAATTCTGAACTTTTAATGGTCAAGGAAATACAAGTTTCAGCGCAATGGATGTCCATTGGCAGGCCAAGAGAAGACTATTTTTAGACATTTACTGCTCGAAGGACTGTCTCTGATATCGAGCCAGTCATTTCAGTGGTAAAATAGTCATATATTTGTCTGCAAATAGCTGCTTCTCAAGCGTATTGCAGAGCAAGCTTTGGCCATTAAAGGTCTAATTAAAAATAACAGTCTTGAAACGACAAAAGTTTGATCTCAAATGACTAATAACACTTCAAAATTTGTGCTGTGTTACAATTCATAAGATTATAATAGTAACTGGCATAAATACAGTGTATCTGTGATATTGTGATGCCATAAATGTATGATGTTGCGCATTGTAGTATTCCTGATCTTTGTCTCTCACTATGCCTTGGTGTATGGGCCAGAAAGCATGTATATCTCTATTAGCTAATGGAAGCATTCATTTGACCATTCAGGATTATGTATGGCAAAGTCAGTCTGACATTCATCCCTTAGAATACATGATATTTTGTGTGTAAAATGGCAGTGTGAGGAAAAGAATTGCAATGCATGAATAAAATAGTCCAGATGTTTGAAAATCTGTGATAATAACCATTTAATGGTCATGATTCATCCAGAAAACTGAGATTTCCAGTCACTGCGGCGCTATATTTTCAAAAGAATAGTCTTCGCTTGGCATGAAAATGGACATTTCTCAAGACCCTTGCTGAGGATAGTTTTGACCAGCGTGACAATTATCGCTTTAACTCCTGAAATTCAAGTCTCAATTACAATTCAACAATACAAGTAAGTTGTTGTAAGTTGTAGAATATATTGAAACTAATATGACTGGAACTTGTTGCTGCAATAGGCAGCAACATGTTATGGCATCAGCATTCTCCAGTCAAATTTTAAAAGGAAGATAATATATCTTACATCAAATAGAAATTTGTCGTTTCGTGTATGTAAAATTTAACACTTTCACCAAGGAATTTCCAATATCTCATTTTCAATGCTACCATACTTGGAAAACTGTTGAATATTTTGAAATTAATTTGATTGGAAGACATTGCTGCCTTAGGCTTCCAGTCAAGTTAATTTCAAAATATTCAACAGAATATGTTTTATATCGCAAAGAATATACTTTTTCAGGCATTTGTCACTGAGTGTTCAAGTGTTAAAGAATAGGTATATTGTGGCATCAAACTGCAGCTGGCCTCTAGAGCACATATGATCTCTTTAATAAAACCTTAATCACACAATAGTTCATGCTACATTCACATAACACATTCATGCACTATCTGTTAACTCTCACTACCATATGAATTTTGACACATTATAGTCGACACCTAGGCAGCGTTGTCCGAAATGGTACAAAATTTGACTGATAGAAATAACGATCGACAGACTGACACATGCAAGTTGCAAGTCACAATCAAACAAGAGGCCCAAGGGGCCTGTGTCGCTCACCTGGAGCACCATCAATTTTTGTCAAAATTGTTGGTGGGTGGTTTAGCAGTCTTTTAAATGAGTTTGTGGACATTTTTGCAAGTGCAATATGGCTGCCAAACACACTACATTTTGATTGCCCCACGGCACACATGTTTTTTTGATGGATCAACTTCCTTTGAACAAATTTTAATGGACCAAATTTCGGCCCGATCCCTTCAGCGGTTCTGGAGTAATTTTCGTGAAAACCAGGTCATCCAAGATGGTCGCCGAACCATTTGGTCAATCAAGTCCTCTTGAACAAACTTGGCTTACCTTTTGGCCTAGATGAAGATTCCCCAAGTGCTTTCGGCGATTTTAAAGACATTTCCTGAAATCAGCCAAAATTCAAAACGGCCGCTGGGCAAATTGGACGATCGGGTTGAATTGAACAAACTTGGATCCTTATGCCCTAAGGATGCTTCCTGCCAAATATAATTGAAATCGGCCTGGTAGTTCTCAAGAAGATATTTTAAATTTCCCATTGCTTTAGCATGGGAGCATTTGACGAGAAAATTATCCAAGACAGTCACCAAACCGTTTATCCGACAGTTTCGAAAATCGTAAATTTGAGATCAGAATACCCAAAAACCTATATAAAACCAATTTCGGCCTCAAAATCCATCAAATAAAAAAATCCAATATGGCCACCAAACATGCTATATTTTGATTGGCCCACGGTGGCCATGTTTTTTGACGGATCAACTTCTCTTGAACAAACTTAACTGGCCCTTAGTCCCTAATCATATCTGCCAAATTTCGGCCCGATCCCTTCAGCGGTTCTGGAGAAGAAGTCATTTTCGCTAAAACTAGGTCAACCGAGATAGCCGCCAAACCATTTGACCAATCAAGTTCCCTTGCCATAAATCATATTTCATGAGGTTTGCATCAATCCCCCAAGCCGTTTCGGAGATTTTTAAAGAAATTTCCTAAAATCGGCCTAAATCCAAGATGGGCGCCGGACAAATTGGCCGATCGGGTTCATTTGAACAACCTTAGATCTCTATGCCCTATGAATGCTTCCTCCTAAATATAATCGAAATCGGCCCACTGGTTCTTGAGAAGAAGTCGTTTAAAGAATTCCCCATTGCTTTACTATGGGCCCATTGCTTTACTATGGGAGCCTTTGTCGGGAAAACAAACCAAGATGGCAGCCAAAGCGTTTATCCGACAATCTCGAAAGTGGCATATTTGAACTCGCCACACTGATAAGCATATATAAAGCAATTTTCGCCATCAAAATACATCAAATACAAAAAAGCCAATATGACCTACAAACACTGAATTTTGATTGGTTGATGATGGCCATGTTTTCTAATGAACAAACTTCCCTTGAACAAACTCGAAAGGCGCTTGGACCCTAAGCATATTTAAAAAATTTCAGCTCTATCCCTTCAGCGGTTCGGGAGAAGTTGTTTTCCCGAAAACTAGGTCATCCAAGATGGCCGCAAAGCAAATCGGCCAATCAGGTTGCCTTGAACAAACTTGGGTCTACCGCTGCCACAGATGATGTGTTATGAGGTTTGAATCAATTCCTCCAGCGGTTTCGGAGAAGATTTTTTAGTGTTTCTAAAAATCAGCCATTTTAGCCGACGCCCATCTTGGATTTCGACCGACCCACTCCGTTTGAACAAACTTAGATCTCTATGCCCTATGAATGCTTCCTCCAAAATATAATTGAAATTGGCCCAGTGGTTCTTGAGAAGAAGTCGTTTAAAGAATTCCCCATTGCTTTACTATTGTCCCATTGCTTTACTATGGGAGCCTATGGCAGGAAAACAAACCAAGATGGCAGCCAAACCATTTATCCGATAGTCTCAAAAGTGGCATATTTGAACTTGCCACACTGATAAGCATATATAAAGCAATTTTCGCCATCAAAATACATCAAATACAAAAAAGCCAATATGACCAACAAACGCTAAATTTTGATTGGTTGATGGCGGCCATGTTGTTTAACGTACGAACTTCCCTTGACAAACTTGAATGGACCTTGGTCCCTAAGCATATTTAGCAAATTTCAGACCTATCCCTTCAGCGGCTTGCAATAGATGATATGTTATGAGTGTTGAATCAATTCCTCCAGTGGTTTCGGAGATTTTTTAAAGTGTTTCTAAAAATAGGCTATTTTGGCCGACGGCCATCTTGGATTTTGGCCGATCAGCTTCATTTGAACAAATTTGAATCTCTATGCCCTAGGGATGCATCCTGCCAAATATAATTGAAATCGGCCTAGTGGTTCTTGAGAAGAAGTCGTTTAAAGTAGAAGTTGACGGACGGACGACGGACGATCGCCACATAAGCTCACTTGGCCTTTCAGGCCAGGTGAGCTAACAAAAGCGACATAATGTACTTGTGACTTAGGTCGGCTTGTCAGAAATCAGAAATGTAAAACGAAACTTGACAGACAGACGGACAAACAGACAGAGAGGGACAGATTTATACTAATAGCAAATCATATATCTCTTTAGACTGTAATTGCAATGAAAAAAGGTGATTAGTAGAAAATAATGTTCACCAGCCAATAGAAATCTATAAAATTGTCACCTCATTGTGGGAAATACTTGAGATTTGAAGCATTTTATCAGAGGTCATAATCCTTGCGGTAGAAATAGCAATGTTCCACTAACAGATAACACCAATTGAGTGGATTTATTTAGCTTCAAGCCACCATTTATTGGAAAATAGTTCTACATTAGTATATGCCATATATAGATTTATCACGTTTCTTGGATTTAGCTTAAATTGCACACATATCACAAGTTTGGTCACTGCATGTGAAAATGTGTTAAAATAACATTTGGTACACTATCATGTATGAATGCAGTTCAGTGGATGGCCAGTGGACTGTGAAAATTAGCTACACACCTTTACTCTAAGATGCATCCATACACCAATTTTAGTCAATATATTTTTTAATTGTTGAAACTATGCTAAAATTTCAGCCATAGTAACTAGTGGTAATAAACATATTTTGTGACATTTGTACTACACGGGAGTCAGAATGTGGTAAATGTTGACTATACCATCCAACATGTTCTACAGATTTCTTATACAGCAATATCAGGGGAAAGGTATACATTCTTGCAAGAAAAAAATGTGCTAAAATTTTATTAAAAAATTACTATTAATATCTTTTATATCATTGAATTTCTCTTTCATTTTTCTATAAATCAACATATAATATTATAGTTATGACTAATATAAGACAGTTTGTCAAATTATTAAATATTTCTGACAAAGCTTCCCATGTAGCAACTATAGTGTGTCACGTTTGTGTCAAATGAAAAGTATTGTGCAAGTTATATGGGAATGAGTGATAGCAGCCTCTTTCCTGACATCAGATAATGGATGGGTAAAAATGGTGACTTTCACTGAGCACTATGGTTCTCATAGTGAATGTCGTAATGCTGTAAGGGTAAAGATTATCAAGAAAATTATAATCATTATAAAAAAAATTTTTAATCGTTGCTTAGCCAATACCCATTTAGAAACCAAGAGAAGACTATTTTTGGAAATTTATCACTAGAATGGCTGGCTCGTTTATCGAGCCAGATATTCCAGTGATAAATTTTCAAGAATACTATTTTCTTAGTCTGAAAATGGACATTTCACGAGTATACTTGACAAACCAATTTTCACTGAGGTAACAATTAAAGGGTAAAATTGCTTGAGGCCACAGCAATGTACTGTAAGGTGGTGATAACAAAATTTCTTAGTTATTCATGTCAAATTCCAGCACAGTTGGTTTGTGATGTTGTTTCCTGATAATGTTTGGCTTATAGTGAAGTGTCTCATCAGTCATGCTGCTTCTGACAATAAAGTTATCGAAATCAGCATGGCCATATGAATCAGTTCCGAGTCCGACAAAACCATTCAGCGGTGCAGCAGGTGCCGGGATGGTGAATACAGTCTTGCCATTTATTACTCCGACTGTTATATTATTCTGTTAAAACAAAGAAAATATTTTTTTTCATAAATAAGCAATTCTCATTAATTTTTAAATGTGGTATTGGTCTGTTAGAGGGATTCAGGGGATAGAGTTCTGGGATTTTGATAGGAAAATGGTACAATAACGTGCAATATAGGAGCAGAAAATTACCATTATGCAAACTAGTTGAGGTTAAATACACTTTATCCTATAGGCCCCCCCACCCCCCTCTTCTAAATTCTTCCCAGTATGGTCAAGTCTGTCGTATGTGGCCAATTAACCATTTAATGGTCAAGCTGGCCAAAACTTATCTCGGCAATGGTCTCAATTACAATGCCAGTTATTCCAGCGATAAATTTTCATAAACAGTCCTCACTTGGACATTCCTCAATATCAGTGCAATGGCTGTTTCTGGCCGGCTTGAGTTAAATCTTGATGCATGTAGTTACAAAACAACACTTCTCCCGCTGGGTGATGGCGATGAACAAATTAAATATTAGCAAAATAGTTTTCGAAGCACTTGAATTATTGTGAGGAAATCCAATGGTCAGTGAACATGACCCATGAGTTAACCCTTTAATGGTCATACCGGCTAAAACCAGCCTCTGCTATGGCCTTGTGGAATGTCCATTTACAGGTCAAGAGAATACAACTTGAAATTTACCACTGGAATGACTGGCTCGATAACCGAGCTAGTCATTCCAGTGATAACCTTACAAAAATTGTATTCTCTTGGCCTGTAAATTGATATTCAATAAGAAAATATAAATATTTCCGTGACCAAATATGACCATTAAAGGGTTAACATATTAAGCCAATACTAGAAATAATACAAGTGTTAACATATCAAGCCAATACTAGACAGCTGCTTTCAGGATTCATTACAATAATGGACTGTAGGCACAGAACAGCTAGATAACATCAAATATATTACTGTGTGTCATACTGTATGCTCGCGTAAAATAACACTGACAAGATTACATCACATTTTCTGAATAAATCTTGAAAATGACAATCCTGTCTTGTGTGATGTCTAGCGTTGTCTCATTTAAAAGAGCTCCACAAATTATGGCACATAATATCCCGCCATGATGACAAACCAATGAATGAGAGCGATCAGAAAATATTTATTACTTCCTCAGACCCAGAGCATTCAGTCATCCTATGAAGTGTCAGCGCGATCTGTTAAACAGTCAAGGAGTTATCGTCTGGAAACCAATTTTCAAGATAGCCATCAGTGGCTGGTGGCCATCTTGGATTGTGGATCATCGTAAGTTTCGATAGGTTTCTTCACCAAACGTAGTTCAACCACCCTTCGAAGTTTCAAAGCGATCCGATAAACAGTAACAGAGTTATCGTATGCAAACCAATTCTCAAGATGGCCGCTGGTGGCTGGCGGACATCTTGAACTTCGGATCATTGTTGCTTTCGATTGGTTTCAACCCCCGGACCTAGTCCAACCACGCTATGAAGTTTCAATGCGATCCGATAAATGGTTAAGGAGTTATCCGGAAACCAATTTTCAAGATGGCAGCCTGTAGCTGGTAGCCATCTTGGAGTTCAGTTCATCGTCAATTCCGATAGGTTTCTTCCCCAGGCCTAGTCCAACCGCCATCTGAAATTTCAAAGCGATCTAATAAACGGTAAGGGAGTTATCATCCTGAAACTAATTTTCAAGATGGCCAATGGTGGCTGGCAGCCATCTTGAATTTCAGATCATTGTCAATTTCGATAGGTTTGTTTCCCAGACCTAGTCCAATCACCCTATGAAGTTTGAAAGAATAAAGGGTAATGGAGTTATCATCCGGAAACCAATTTTCAAGATGGCCGATAGTGGCTGGCGGCCAGCTTGAATTTCACATCATTGTCAATTTTGATAGGTTTCTTCCCCGGACCTAGTCCAACCCCGCTCTAAGTTTCAAAGCGATCCGACAAACGATAACAGAGTTATCATCCGGAAACCAATTTTTAAGATGTTCGCCGGTGGCTGGTGGCCATCTTGGATTTCGGATCATTGTATATTTCAATAAGTTTGTACCCCAGACCTAGTCCAACAACCCTATGAAGTTTCAAAGCGATCCGATAAACGTTAACAGAGTTATCATCCGGAAACCAATTTTCAAGATGGCTGGCTGCCATCTTGGATTTCGGATCATTGTCAATTTCAATAGCTTTGTTCCCCAGAGCTAGTCCAACCATGCTCTGAAGATTCAATGCGATCTGATAAATGGTAACGGGGTTACCATTCGGAAACCAATTTTCAAGATGGCCGCCGTGGCTGGCAATTTTGATAGCTTTCTTCCACAGACCTAGTACAACCACCCTATGAAGTTTCAAAGCGATCTGACAAATGGCAACAGAGTTCTCATCTGGAAACCAATTTTCAAGATGGCCGCCGATGGCTGGCAGCCATCTTGGATTTCTGATCATCTTCGTTTTCGATAGGCTTCTTTCCAGACCTAGGCCAACCACCGTATGAAGTGATCCGACAAACGGCAACAGCGTTATCATCCGGAAAACACTCTACCACCTGCTTGGACCGTGGCATTACATAATACCACGACAATTTTCTTTGCGGGATATAAAAATAATCCAAACTTTCATTGTGCAATGAGTTTTTTCAATGTCAAGTAATGTAAATCAATGTGAAATCGTTTGAATATGTAGAGGTAAAAATAAATTAGTAATATGATTCTAGTCGCTTAATCATAGGGCACTGCAGAATCAGGAAATTATTGGATGTATTCATGATATGTGCTGATTAATTCTAGCCTCTTCATAACAAGTAGAATAAATGAAAGATAGCATGAAGAATCCAACTGGTAAATGTTAACTGAAGCATAAAGTTGATAACGCCTAAAGATACAACAACTTTAACACCTTATCCCTCGAACTTCTTCAAGAAAAATGTAAAATTTCTCATAGAAAATATCAACGTGCAGACCAAGAAAAGACTATTTTTTTTAATTTACCACTGGAATGACTGGCTCGGTTATCAAGCCAGTCATTCAGGTGGTAGATTTTCAAAAATAGTCTTCTCTTGGTCTGCAAATTGACATTTCTCAAGATCACTGCAGATGCCGGTTTTTGGGGGGTGATTATGAGTGTTAAAGGGCTATGGTACATTGGTTTCAAAATATTGAGCTTCATTGAAAATTGAGTTCTAGGAATTCCTTCTGGTTGGAAATATTTTTAAATCAATATTTTTTCGAACCTGTGCTAGCAGTCCGACCGTGTTCCAGTCTGGCTTTAGCATTGGGGTCTCAGCTTGGAGACTCACATTTCTACGCACTGCAAAAATAAAATCAGATTCTGACATGATTGTAAAAATACGGCATACATAGAATTTAGAAATATGAGTCTTTATACGACATGATCTATCTTGAGATAAATAGAGCAATCCAGTTTCTCACTCAATCATATGACAACCAAAACTAGTGAAACAGACATTAGACATAGCAAAATATGCTTGGTTTGTGACATCATGATCATTGTGTAATTAATGAATCCAGCTTCTCAGTCAATCATATGATGTCATAAACAAATATGTGATGAATAGGCAGATGTCATACTCAATTACGTCATGATTGACTCGATTGAGTCCATCTTAAACGATTAAACGCCCGTTGGACGAATGACATAGCTAAGTTCGTCATGAACGCTTACTTGATGACGGACTAAGCATTGTTGTACAAAATTATATGTCCTTACAATTTAATAAACATTCTGTTGAATATTTTGAAACTAACTTGAATGGGTGCTGGCACCCAGTCAAATTAGTTTCAAAATATTCAACAGCTAACCTGTAGTTTTCTGGGAATTGAGACTCAGAGTGCAGGGATCGATTGATCCCAACACAGACAAAATGTTGGCGGAGCTTAGATAGAGATGGGGGGGGGGGCATAGCTAAACTTGTATTCCTCCATTTGACTGACTGTTACTCCTGGTACTTCTAGATTTTCTCTCAAACTGTTCTCAAATGTATAACATACAGCATGAAATAAATTTCTAGTCTCAATTCAAATGTTCTATGTGCTGCAGATATCTCTTGTACACAATTATATATGCAAATCATATACCAGTATATACCTGTACATAAGTTCTTGTAAATATCTAATGTTGAGAACCTCAGTGAAGAAGAGATGTGTTACCGACCATGTTTCAAGGTTAATGCTAATATGGAATGATTGAAAACACATGTAATTTCTCCTACTTGATTATTTTATAGAACATTCAGTATCCCCATTGTTTGAGGGTTTCAATTGATATCATCTACACAAAATTTATTCATAGTATGTATGTAGAGCATGCAAATAGGCATGTGCTCAGCTTTCCCAAATGCTTGAACAGCATGTCCACTCCCAGGTTTCATTGCTACACCATTGGGAGAGTCCATCTTACAACTCAAAATAAGTCTGTCAATGGGTTGATTCTGCTTGATATGCGCATCACTCTAAGACATAGGCTTGTGCAATTATTGCTTCGAGTGATCACGATGATTGCTTAAGAATAATCGTGATTACTTGATTAATCAGCCTTGGTGCAAAGTACCAAAACATGCATGTAAACACAAAGGCATATCAATGAGGAAAGCTGCAATGGTCTATTTTTGAAAATATATCACTGGAATGCCTGGCTCGATGCATTTTCAAAACTAGTTATCTCTTAGCCTGAAAAAGGACATATATTCAATGAGCAAAATGTCACTTTTTGTAACCGATCACATTAAAGTTTAAGAGCAATTAAAAGGTAGGTTTTGAAATATTATATGCAGTAGAAATTATTAACGATTATTCGATTATTTAATTTTTAATCTTAAATTAATTTTTTTTTAAATCATGATTTTCGCTTTAATCATGCAATAGCGCAAGCCTACTCAGACATGTCAGAATTAACCAATAGTCAAGGCACTACCCAATATAAACCAACATGCAGAGTTCCAGAGACTTTGTCCTTAATTGGAGGGTTGATAGATGATACTGCTGTCGATGTGTGCAAAGGACCGTTCCAGTTTTAGCTATGTCAAGCCCATCTCTAGCTAAGCTCCATCCACACCTCAATCATGTTAGGATCGATTGATTCCTGAACTTCAGGACTATCAATTTCCATAAAACTATACAGGCAAGTTGTTAAATATTTTGAAACTAATTTGACTGGGTGCTGTTGCTGCCATGCCCAGTCAAATTAGTTTCAAAATATTGAATAGAATGTTTATTAAACAGTAAAATACATACAATTCGTACAACAACTCATAGTCCGTCTTCAATTTTGCATTTGTGACGTACCTATCTACGTCATTCTACACATTACATAGTTGATTATGACATCATATGATGGATGGATAAAGTGGAAAAGTCCATAACATCATTGTTATCTTACCTGACATTTCCAGAATGAAATGTTTAATGGTCAATTTCATTGAAATGAATTTCAGAATACTGACACATAATTCTGAATCCAAATTCCTGATACCATGGCTCCACACACACACACACACACACACACACACACACACACACACACACACACACACACACACACACACCACACACACACACACACACACACACACACACACACACACACACACACACACAATGAGACTGGGTGCTGTTGCTGCCATGCCCAGTCAAATTAGTTTCAAAATATTGAATAGAATGTTTATTAAACAGTAAAATACATACAATTCGTACAACAACTCATAGTCCGTCTTCAATTTTGCATTTGTGACGTACCTATCTACGTCATTCTACACATTACATAGTTGATTATGACATCATATGATGGATGGATAAAGTGGAAAAGTCCATAACATCATTGTTATCTTACCTGACATTTCCAGAATGAAATGTTTAATGGTCAATTTCATTGAAATGAATTTCAGAATACTGACATAATTCTGAATCCAAATTCCTGATACCATGGCTCTACACACACACACACACACACACACACACACACACACACACACACACACACACACACACACAATGAAACAACCCCCCCCCCCCCCCCCCCCCCCATCCCATATGATAGCCTCCTGCCATGAAATTGTGAAAGGCTTTTCTTCAACTCAAGTGTGTGGTGGTGGCTCTCAAATGAAATCACTATAAGCAATAGCCTAAATATTCCCTCGTCTTTCTTCTGTCAGAGATGACTGTCCCTGGATGGGGAGACCAGCCTATGCTGGAGGTCCCTAGAGTGATAATCCAGCCCAGTTTTCAAAAGAGATCCAGTAGAAGTTGGAGAGAGTAAGAGTTAAGTGCTTGCCATCACCAATCTGATTCATCAATCCATTTCCTCACTCAATCATATGACGTCATAATCAACCATGTAACGTGTAGGATGACGTCATAATCATGATGTCATGAATGATTCAAAATAGTCTGTCTTTAGCGCTTAATAGTACGACATGTTGTATGAATTGTATGTCTTTATCACTTAATAAACATTCTGTTGAATATTTTTAAACTAATATGCCTGGACGCTGTTGCTGCAACAAACCATAGGCAGCAGCCAGTTAAATTACTTTCAAAATATTTAACAGCTTACCTGTATAGTTTTCTGGAAATTGATAGTCAGGGAGTTCAGGAATTGATGGATCCCAACACGAGTGAGGTGTGGGTGGAGCTTAGCTAGTGATGGGCGCGGGCATAGCTAAAACTGGAAAGGTCCATTGTTAATGTTGTGTGGAGAAACACTCTGACAATAAGGGGCCTGTGGCGCTCACTTGGACCATTAGCATTTGAACCATTTGCATTTAAAGACATGATGGATAATTTTCAGAAATCCAAGATGGCCACCAAATGAATTGAAAAATTAAAATTCTGTATATACATTCTCAAGCCTACTCACCTAGGGTCCTTCCAGCTGAGATCAATTGAAATCTGCCAAGCGGTTAATGAGGTGTAGGCTTTTAACTGATTTACAAAAACTTTTGGAAAATCCTAGATAGCCACCCATAAATTGACCAATCAAAATTTTGCATAGTAGATCTGAAGCTTGCCACCATAGGGTCCTTCCATCCAAGTCTGGTTGAAATCGCCCAAGCAGTTAATGAGTAGCGTTTTAAGCGATATCCAATAAATTTTCATAAAATTCAAGATTTCACAAAAAAATTTAACAATCAAAATTCTGTATACAAGTTCTGAAACCTACACCTATGTGGGCCGTCCAGCCAAACTAGGTTGAAACCCGCCAAGCGGTTAATGAGAAGCGTTTTGACAATTTCCGGTAACTTTTTTTTTTAATCTAACATTAACTTAAAAAAATTAATCAATTGTAATTCTGAATAGAAATTCTAGAGTTTACCACCATAGAATTCATTTAGTCAAATTTGGTTGAAATATGTCAGGAAGCTAAGGACTAGTAGCATTTTGACCATTTCTGGTAGATTTGTAATCAAATCTAAGATTTTCACCCCAAAAATTGATCAATCAAAATTCTGAAAAGAAATCCTATAGCCTACCACAATAGAATGTATCTAGTTAAATTTGGTTAAAATATGTCAAGCAGCTAAGGAGTAGCATTTTGACCATTTTTGGTAGATTTTTCATAAAATCTCAGATTTTCAGCCCAAAAATTTATCAATCAAAATTCTGAAAAAAAGTCTGGAGGGTACCAACCAGCCAAATTTGGTTGAAATCGGTTAAACCGTTAAGGAGAAGCGATTTGACGGATGGATGGACAGACGACGGACAGATGACGGATGCCATGGCATAAGCTCACTTGGCCTTTCAGTCCAGGTGAGCTAATAATAAAGCATAATGGTTACCATTTCCAAGATTCATTCCAGTAATGGATTACCTATCATCAAGTCTATATACAAATGTGTTTCCTAACAAAATCTGGTATAAGATATTCACTGGAAATACAGCCACAGCTTCACTGGCTATTAACAATTTATGGCACATACAGCAGCAAGCATGAAAATATAGACAGATCCATGACAATGACCTTTTCCTGTAACATCTTTTTCAAAATTAAGACTAGACTTTTTTATTCGCTATCAACTGTCTGCCTGCTGAGTTTCTACAGACTATATATGTTCAATGGGGTTTAACTCTGGATATGCTGAATATTTTGAAAACAATATGACTGAAAGTTGTTGGTGGCTTAGCCATCAACAACTTTCAGTCAAATTGTTTTCAAAATATCCAGCATTTCCAGAGTTATTACCCGTTAAAATTGTTATCTGTTGGCTTATAGCAGTCAGACAGTTGAGGATTTTGTTTTTCAGTGTTAAATGCTAAGAGATAACTTACTGATATCAGTCGCTACAATGTATGTCTGATTGGCCGGGAAAATGAAGAAGAAAATGCCATGTGAGGCGAATGAATTGCATGCACTTTTGTCTATTCTGACTGCGATGAAGGTACCATCGGTCGTATTAACACCATTTGAATTCACATCAACTTGTATGTAAACATTATTCCTGAGAAAAAATTATGGCAATAATCAAAACAGTCATAAATTTTTTATGTAATAATTAAAACTTAAAAAAATCAATTATGGCTTGGTGGTCAACTGTTTTCACACCATAGCACAGTTTTTTATGGCGACAGTATAAAGAACATTATTCCTGAGAAAAAAATATGGTAATAATCAAAATAGAATTTTCCGAAAAATAGTGGGAAATTGTTTAAAACGCTACTCCTCATTAATTGCTTGGGCTTTATCAACCAGACTGCTGGAACGAGCCTAGGGTGGTAGGCTTCAGAACGTGTATACACAATTTTCATTGGTCAATTTTTCCGGTGGCCATCTTGGATTTTCTGAACATTTTGGGAAATCAGTTAAAAGGCTACTTCAAACAAACTTAGCTGGAAGAACACTAGGTCGGTACACTTCAGAACATGTATATAGAATTTTGACGACTTAATCTTGATGGTGGCCAACTTGGATTTTCTGAAAAATGGGAATCGTATAAAATACTACTCATTAATCGCTTGGGCACCGTAACCAAATTTGGCTGGAAGGGTCCTATTGACGCAGCCTCTAGGAATTCTATTCAGAATTTTGATAGGTCAATGTTTTCGCAGCCATCTCTGATTGTCTGAGTTTTCCGGAACCATTTAAAAATGGTACTCCTTCAATCAATAGACCAATTTCAAAAAGCTTGAGTGGAATGATCCTATGACGGTAGGCTTCAACATATTAAACGAGATCATGTCTATTTAATGCAAATGGTTTAAATGCCAATGGTCCAGGTGAGCGCCACCGGCCCTTGGCCCTCTTGTTTTCATTATGATGGAGACTGGATACAGTGATGTACATACCAAATCTGTAAAGTTCTACTAACATCGGATAAGACGTTGATGAATTAAATGCCCTTTGAAGAGCTTTAACATTTACCTAATTCTTTATGCATGCTGAACGCTGAATGCCATTTGGATCGCCACATCGAGACATTCTCCGTTTCACGTAGGGTTGACAAAAATCAGCATGCTTGTGTATATCACCAGGGCAATGGTATTTACTCTGAATATCTGGTATTTATCTCAATGGCCAGACAGCATAATTTCCCATGGTCCTCTATACAGGATGTGTAATACATCACCACTGTCCATAAGTCGCCCAGCAAAGATGGCCCATGTTTGGCCATGTACTAAGCATGCCAGAAGACACACCAGCATAGAGCCTTGGAATTCGCCATACTTGGAGCCAACAAATACAAAGCCAGGAGAGGACATCAGTGTATAAATCTGTTAAGCGTGCTATGAGGCGACCTCAAGAAAGCAGGACTCATACAGTCAAATCAAGAATGGACCTGTGGAAGATTTTGGCTGAGGACAAGTGGGCAAAAGCGAAAGAACTGATTGCAGCTGTATGATATTCTACTACTACAGCCGCAGAATACAGTAATCATACAATGATGTTTATGTCAGTTTTTAGTGAACATTTAAGATTGTTGTTTCAAGTTTATTTCAGGTCAATTCTTACCAGTTATAATTGCCTATAATGCTCGATGCACGATTGATATACTCTGCACCGCACCATGGTATTGGAAACTCAATAGCCATTTGTCTCATAACCTTATTGTATGGAGCAGCTACTGTTTGAACTTCAAATGCCCCCGTCTGTTGGGCAAAATAATATGGCTCCTCATCATTACTGTAATCTGTAGAAAATAATATTAGATTAGATAAGTTAAAACAACCCTTATTACTAGGGAATTCCAATATAATCAATTAGCCATCTTCTACAGGAAATTATGTGTATCTGTATCTTAAACGAAATCACAGATTTCTTTTTTGAGGAGAGAGTAGATACTTACCACCCTGATACACTATGATATTTCCTAAATATCGACCTAGCTTCAATAATACTCAGAATTAAAAAGAAACTGCCCCCACTGGGCAGGTTACACAACTGACAGTCCAGCGGACGTGCAGCCCAAACTCGCACATGCACGGGGCTGACTCATTCTATTCCAAAACATTGGCTGACCTAATTGCAACATAAAAACGCCGATAGACCAAGCCTCTGTGGGGCGGAGAGGCGGCGATCGTATCAGGGTGGTAAGTATCAACTCTCTCGTGAAAAGAGAAATCTGTGATTTCGTTTATTTCACATCAAGAGTATACTTACCACCCTGATACTCGATGATATAGCCAGAATTCGTAAGAGGGAGGCGAAGGTCAGAAGACCGGCTCATCTCTGGAAGAGCAAGCTCTTGCTTTTGGAGCACAACAAACATCTGAAATTGCGTATGTTAACAGAATCAGGAAATAATTTGGACATCGGATAACATGACCGATGTTGAGAGTAATGACCGTTTAACATCCGCTCCACCCCCCTCTTTTAAAGAGGGAGCGATGACCTCAATGCCTGGAGCCTGCACTCCCCCCCCCCCCCCCCCCTAGCTGGCTTACGCTGGCGTTGCCATGGCCAACGCTGCATAGGTGGTTGGCCTCTGACAAGGCCACCACCACTTCTAGCCTGCTGAGGGTGGAAGGCAGGGTGCTCTCACAGCACCCTCTGGTTATTCACCGGGTTTATGGTTTGTTGGAGGTGCAGGCATCCTTCACCTCTAAACAACCCTGGACCTGCCATTGGCGTCCGAAGAAGCCGAGTGTACAGGTCCTGTGAGGGGCACAAATTGTCAAGGGCAAATGTGCGCCTCGCCCGTAAACTCCTGGTTACGAATCTCGTCATGCAGTCCAGTCAGGTTAATGCCGTCCTGGATGGCTCCCTGGACTGCAAGAGGAGAAGTTTGGTGGGCCATGGATGCTGCTACTACCCCCTGTAGCAGCTGGGAAACGTGCGAGAGAGCCAAGATGGTTCCTCTCATAGTTTCCTCCGTGTCCCGCAGCACGGAATTAGCATTGCGCAGGGCGCTAGCGCACAACGGTCCCGTGTCAGACTGGGACCCAGGCTGTGTCTTCGTCCAAAGCCGCATGGTCATCCGTGCAAGGCTTTGAGACAATGCCGTACTTCTGATACAGATCAGAACTTATACGGCAGCGCCGTGCCACCTCACGAGGGGCCTTCGCAAGGCATCCTTTTGGCTGAATGGATATCTCTGCCGCAGCGACCATATCAACGATATGCTCCGCATACAGCAGAGATGGCACGGTGCTCGTCACCGGTTTCCCTCGCAACCACAGGTGCTGATCCCACTGAGAGGCTGGTGGATCCACCTGGAGTTCTGGATTGATGTTCACCAGCCATTGGCAAGCATCCAGCCAGTCCTCCTCGGTGGCCACCTGTGAATGTTCGACGAGCCTAGGGCCTTCGTCGTCCTCAACCACATTCACTGGTGGGGTAATGGCCGGAGCTGAAGATACTTGTGGATAGCCAGGGAAGCCATACGGACACGCAAGGGCTGGCATGGCTTGCGCCGTATTCCAGGAGCCGGATCTACGGCGTCATGGGGGGGGGGGCTATAGGCATGACATCATAGTCTGGGCCTTCCTCACGGTAACTCTCGGCAAGCCGAGGGATACAGTATGGACAGCCATCGGGTCCTAGCCAGCCTAGCCGTTGAGCCGTGAAACCTACTCCCGAAGAAGTAGTTCCATGGAAAAGGTTACCCATGGGCCCCAATGGGTATCCATTTCCATGTCCATCCGCAGGCCATAACAGTGTCCTCTTCTTCCTGCCCAGAAAGATTAGATGCCAAGCTTGAAAAGGGATCAAGCTTGGCCTGGGCAGGAGGGGTATCTAGAGCACCCGATAAGCGAGCGCCCGAGGCCATGGCTTTCACTCCCGGGTCCACGGGCGAGGCAAGCCTCAGCGCCGGACCAACGGGAGCCGTCACTGGGTCTATAACGAGAACTGGTTTGCTAAGAGAACCAAACCCAGAGATGGGAACACTCTGTCCCGGAGCAAATGAAGAAGACAATGACGAACTTGACCCAGGAAGCAAGCTGCGAGGCAAATCCGGGACAAGATCCGTGATCGTCTTCTTCATTTCCCCAAGCATTTCAAGACGGAAGGCCTCCATGTCTGGCATGGATGCCTTCCTCTTCTTACCACACTCTTTTTCCAGATGCCTCTTCTCGTCTGCCGCCCGGTCTTTCACCTGCTGATTTAAAAAATCAGTCCACCTCCACCGGCCATGACTCACACACATGGCAATTTAGAAGGGGCCTGTGTGTACTGCACCTAGTGCAGTCATGAGGGAAAAAGTGGGCCTTCACAAAATGGTGGCATGAAGGGCATTTGTTCTCAATTACCCTCTGAAACAACACAAAATGGAAACAATTAGTTTTTAGTTATGACGAACCAAAAAACCAATTGCAGAAGGCTGATAAGATCCATAAGGAAAACTTTAACCATCAAATGAAAGGATAAGCCAGGGTCATAGAAAGAACTATAGGCCTGACAAAAGGTAAACAAATCCTAAAACCTTCTTATACTTCTTTAAGAAGACAAGGGAGACATTAGAATTTGAACTTGAATACTTGAGGTGAATTTTTAGACTTCACAGCTCAAAACAAAGATTCATTAGTAATTGAACTTTATAAACACAATGAATCTATGCAATCCATCAAGAGATAAATAAACTCAACACTCAGTCAAAAAATTTCTAAAATTTTTAGAAATAAAATGACTGAAAATTTTTCTCTCTTCTAAATAAACCTCATAAGATGACTTCTGGGGACGAGTGAAGTCTGATGAGCAGCAACAGGAATACCTGATCCGTAATCCAAAACCCTGTGGTGGGGGGAAAATTACTTCTGAATGAGAATGCGGAGAAATTACTTCTTATGGTAATAACTCCCTCAGCAAACTCCTAATAAAATAGAAGGACCCAGAAACCAAGTATAAATATTGTTTAAATAAAAGGATACCCTTCAAATATCAGCTGTGTCTGAAAAACAAAGCACAACATGCATTAGCTAATATATAGGCCTCCCCCAAAAAGAGCTAGCCTAATAAAGACGTATCCACGAGTTAGCGCGAATCCCGGAAACACCATCCGAGTCAACAAGCAAATTTTTTATCAATAAATTTACTAAGTACACCTGATGGCTTGGACCGGGAGCATCCTCCGGCGACCTGGCAGCGTCAGACATACTAATATTCAGTCAAAACAAGTTGCAAAACAACTCAAAGCTTTAAAAAGATAGAAAGCAAAAGCAAGGCCGGAAAGCGTGTTGCAATGGCAGGTCAATATTTTAAGAAGAGAATGAGTCAGCCCCGCGCATGTGCGTGTTTGGGCTGCACATCCGCTGGACTGTCAGTTGTGTAACCTGCCCAGTGGGTCAGTTTCTTTTTAATTTTGAGTATTATTGAAGCTAGGTCGATATTTAGGAAATATCATAGAGTATCAGGGTGGTAAGTATACTCTTGATGTGAAATGAGAGGGTCTCAGGGAAGATAAGTTTATTGATGATATACACTCAATAAATTTGGATTATTATTATTATTATTATTATTATTATTATTAATTAACACTTTAATGACTAAATTTTGCCAAAAAATCCAAATATTTGCTTATTCAAGATCCATTTGCAGGCCAGTCATTCCAATGGTAAATTTTCAAAAATAGTCTTCTCTTGGCCTGCAAATGAATGATCTTCAATACCCCTGCAGAGGTCAGTTTTGGCTGACTTCGTCATGAAAGGGTTAAATACGTTAATCCTTTAGAGGTCCTAGATGCCAAGGTGAGATAACTCTTGAATAATGAAAATAATCATGAATATGTATTCTTTAACATAATCTGCTATTGCTATTTTAAAACTGAATTTCACGCAACAAGGCATATTAGGCCTAAGTGCATTTTAATTTTCCATTTATAAATCAAGGTTCCTTAATGTTCTACGAGTCCAGAATATTGTTCTTATAGACATTGTACATCAGAGATTGTAGCTTGTTGGATATTGCGTGGGTGAAGTGGTAACATAAGATTTACAAACATTACTTTCAAAATTTTCCTGGTATGGTATAGGAAATGGCTTTGAGGGAGGTGGCTCAGGTGCTGTTCCATGTGCACCAAAAGGCATCGATGTCAGCGTATACATTTCATCCACACCAATATTCAAAGTCACTTCACCATTCACAACCTGGTTATTAAAAAAAATATGAGTTAAAAAAACATAGACTACAATAAAGAGATGATTGACAGCGCTCACTCTCGGGTTCCGGAACTTGGGTCCTAGCATGATTTAAACGAAATCAAGGATTTCTTTTTTCACGAGAGAGTTGATACTTACCTCCCTAATACTTTTGATATTGCTAAATATTGGCTTTCACTCAATAAACACTCAGATTAAAACAGTTAGGTGCCCCTACTGGGCAGGGAGTCAGAGCGTAGTCTGGCGGATGCCAGCCCCACCACCGCGCATGCGCAGACTAGCACTTCCTCTGACTAATTTATTGGCTGATACACATGCAACTATAAAGAGCCTGAAGACCGAGCCTCTGTGGGGTGGAGAGGCCGGGTCCGTATCTAGGGAGGTAAGTATCAACTCTCTCGTGAAAAAAGAAATCCTTGATTTCGTTTATTTCACATCAAGAGTATACTTACCTCCCTAATACTTTTGATATTGCCAGAATTCGACAGTGAATTCGGCGGGAGGGAGGCGAGGTCAAAAGACCAGCTCATCCCTATACGCTTTTCTGCGTTTAAGGTACTTAAACTTCTGAAACTGTATGAAAAAACAGTCAGGATTTGACTAACCATCGGATAACACCCCCGATGTATGAGAGATGACCGAATGTCATATGCGCTCCCCCCCCCCCCTCCTTCCTGGGAGGAAGAGTCGAATGACCTCAATGTCCTATACGCTCTCTACGTACAAGTGCCATGTACTACAGGACAGAGACGAAAAAACTCCATTTTCGTATACTCTCAACAATGAACCACATAAATACACAAAACCATCATCATATAAATAACGGGTAACGTGACAAGACAATCAACAATGGACAACACATACACAAGACTGACGTTGTTGAAATGGCTGCTGACATCCTCTTCCCATTGGTGAAGATCGATGCAGTCCCAAATTAGTGGTTGTTTCCATAAATTAATTGTGAAATATATAAGCAATGAGGAAACCCCATCAAAAATATATATGCCTAGTTATTTTTTCAAAATTGACAAGGCGAGAGGATTAGAGGTGTCACGGAGATAATGGTCTGTAAAACTTGACTCACAGTGCCACTGAGCCACCGACATAATATCATCCACAGGGACCCCATTAAATAGGGCAGTGGATGTCACTACGCCGCGGACACTGTGAGCCTTGGCCACGTCAACCTGCTTCCCGGTGGCGGATTTATGGCAAAACTGAATGCATTCTACAATCCACCTGGAAATGGTGTCCTTAGAAGCCCTGCCATGGGGTTCAATATATGACAACCATAACGCTGACTGATCGGTGCGCCACTCCGCCGTACGTTGTTTGTACCGGCGAAGCGCCCGGACAGGACACCATGCTTTAGAATTAGGATCATATCTAGTTAAAGCAGGCAAAATAATAGGTTGACCTGGATATTTCAACGACTGATTTTTAGCCAAGAAATTAATCCTAGGTAGCAGCTTAAGGCCTTCCCCTGAAACCACAAAACGGTCATCCTCGGCTGATAAGGCATGAATCTCACTCCTACGCCTAGCCGAGGCCGCAGCAATTAAAAACACAGTCTTCAGTGTTAATAGTTTCATAGAAATGGAACTAAGTGGTTCAAACGGCTTATCACCTAGTACTTGAAGCACTAGTGATAAACTCCAAGACGGAATCACCGGTGGATTCCTTGGTCTTAGATTGCCCATGCCTTTAATTAATACATTTAATGTATTCACTTCATCACTTCCCCTCTTAGCCAAGCAAGGAATAACAGACATTAAAGCTGACTTATAACCAGCAATAGAGTTAGGCTTGAGGCTATAGGCATCATAAAGGTGACAGAGGAAATCAACTACTATCTGAATAGATGCATCCATTGGATCAATACATCTTTTTGAGAACCATTCTGCAAATCTGTTGATTTTATAATTATATGCTCTGGAGGTTGACCCCCTCCTGGCTTTGGCCATAAACATGGCTGCTTGCTCAGAAAAGCCCTCCTTAATTCTAGATTCCTTGACAACATCCACGCAGTCAATCTGAACATTGACGGATTGTTGTGAAGGGCCTTGCCCTGGAAGATAATATCGTCCATCAGAGGCAGAGGAACCGGATTGCAGACCAGAAGGTCCAGCAGATCCGTATACCATGATCGGCTTGGCCAATCCGGGGCGATCAGAAGCACTTGGCATTCCTCTTGTCTGATTTTCTGAAGAATTTTTGGAATCAGGATTGCTGGAGGGAATGCGTATGCATACATTCTCCCCCAGCTGATAGCTAACGCATCTGTTGCGAAAGCGCTTGGATCCGGAATCGGAGAGACGTACGTCGTCATCTTCGCATTCTTCTTCGTTGCGAACAAATCGATGTTGGGTTTCCCCCAATGGTCGAACAGACGATCCGCCACACATTGATTTAGTTGCCATTCCGTGGGTAAAACACTCATCCTTCGGCTCAATGAGTCTGCTAGCAGGTTTAACCTTCCCGGAATATGAACTGCTTTCAAGGTAATCTGGTGATCCAGACACCAACAAAGCAGTTTCCATGTCATCATACAGAGACTGGGCGACTTCGTTCCGCCCTGGCGGTTTATGTAAGTCACAACTGTTGAGTTGTCTGAACGAATAAGAACAATCTTGCCCTGAACTTTCTGTAAGAAATGTTCCAGGCCCAGGACTACTGCTCTTAGCTCCAGGTAGATTTATATGTTCCTTTGACTGTTCCAGATTCCAAAGCCCTGATATCGTGGACTCTTCCAGGCAAGCTCCCCAGCCCTCCATCGATGCATCTGTATACACAGTCACCTGAGGGTGGGGAGGGGTTAGCATAACCCCCACCAAGAGATTCTCTGTGTCCAACCACCATTGCAGGTGATGAATCAGAGGCGCCAACACTGACACATTCGAGTCCAGCGAACCTGTACTCTGGGTCCATTGTGTCATGAGAAATAACTGGATCGGCCGCCTGCGTAAGGCGGCCTGAGGAATGACTGGTTCCAATGAAACCATCAACCCCAGCATTCTCAAGTAAACCCGTGCCAGGACATGACGACTGTCGCACACTGACTGAATTAATGAGATGAGTTTCTGAACTCTCTCCTGAGTAGGATAAACATATCCTGTCTCTAGATCGAAGAACATCCCCAGGTAAACAAACTTCTGGGATGGAGTCAGCTCTGATTTTGGGAAATTGATCATCCAGCCTAAGTCTGTGAGAGTTTTCAAAACAATCTCCAGACTGGCCGACAAACTTTCCCGGGTGTGCGCTTTCAACAGCCAGTCGTCTATGTACGTGTGGACTGCTATGCTTCTCCTGCGGAGGTATGCGGTGATCGCAAGAACCACACGGGTGAAAACCCGAGGAGCCGTGGAAATTCCGAAGGGTAGCACCCTGAATTCCCACTGTCTGCCCTGGAATGCAAATCTCAGGAAGCGACGGAAACTCCTGTGTATGGGGATGTGGAAATAAGCGTCCTTCAAATCTATCGACGCTGTCCACATTCCCCTCTCTAACCCCGCCAACACCGAGCGCACAGTCTCCATCTTGAAACTGGGCGTCTCTATGAACTTGTTCAATGGCTTGAGGTTGAGAATTGGTCTCCACCCTCCGGTGTTCTTTGTTACTAAGAACAGGGTTGAATAGAAGCCCGGACACCTCTGTGCCGGCTGAATAGCTCCTTTTTGTATGAGGGAATTTATTTCCTCCTCGATACACAACCTTTGATCTGGATCTCTCGGATTTGGAGTCCAGATCGGCACTAGAGACAGTCGCGATGGCGGGCCTGTCATCCAATCGGGATGATACCCGACTGAAAGCCATCGCAAGACTAAACGGTCCTGAGTTAACCGTTCCCACTCTTGCATGTGGTCGGCTAATCGGCCTCCCATCGGTCCACCTAGGGATAGAGGTGGACATAAGGAGTGCAAGAGCGGCACTGTCTCCTTTGCCAGAAACACCGGCGCGGTTCTCACCGCGGTAACCGTCCCATCAGGAATGATTACCCCCGCCCAGATCCTCGCGCGCCACGACCAGCACCGCGCGCACCTCGGTGCGCGGGCGGCTGCCTGGCTGACTGCGCCTGAGGAGCCTGCGCCCCCCTCGCTGCTGGCCGAATCGCACGCGGCCGAGGCCGGCGCTGCGATGGTGGTTGGCCTCTGACCTGCCCACTACCACCTCGAGCCTGCAGGGGACGATACGCAGGGGGTGCGGCGCGAGCGTTGGCACGACGAAGCACCTCAAACTGTTCGCGCAGCGCCCTCTGGTTATTTACCAGAGTAACCGTCTCCTGGAGGTGTCTACATCCCTCACCTCCAAAGAGACCAGGAGCTGTCATAGGCGTACGTAGTAGCCTATTGTAGAGGTCCTGGGACGGGCACGGATTATCCAAGGCAAAAGTGCGCCTTGCCCGGACACTCCTGGTCACCGCCCGCGTCATACAGTCCAGAGCCAGGTTGATACCATCCTGGATGGCTCGCTGGACTGTGACCGGACTTGGCTGGCGCGATGCGGATGCTGTTACTACCCCTTGTAACAGCTGGGAGACGTGGGACAGAGCGGCAATCGAAGCCCTCCCACTCTCCTCCGCATCACGCAACGCGGTATTTGCCGAACGCAACGCGTTCGAACACAAGACTCCCGTGTCAGAACGGGAGCCTGGCCGCGCATCCTCACCCAAAGCCGCGCGGTCATCCACGCTCGGCTTTGGTACCACACCGTACCGCTGGTAGTCCAGGGGCACGATGCGGCAACGCCTGGCCACCTCGCGCGGGGCCTTAGCGAGACGTCCACTCGCCTTAATGGACGTCTCCGCCGCCTCGAACATGTCAGCGACATGCTCTGCCAGCGGCAGAGAAGGCATAGCGTTAGCAGTAGGCTTACCAGCTAACCACGGCCTGTGTTCACGCTGGCTAGCCGACTGCTCCACGGGCAGATCTGGTCTAACACTCACCAACCACTGGCAAGCGTCAGACCAATCCTCCTCCGTGGCTAGTTGCGAGCGCTCTACAAGACGGGGGCCTTCGTCTTCCTCCTGAGCACAAGCAACAGAGCTTGATGGCGGATACGCTGATATCCCTGGCAAGCCAGGGAGAGCATGCGGGCCTGATAATACTGGCATGCTAATCTCACTGGCTTGACCAGGAGCAGGCGCCGTGGTAGAGCGCGGGGCATATACCGCCCCCACCACGGCCCCGGCCAGCACCAGCTACACTCTCGGCAAGCCGAGGTATGCGGTACCGCTGGCCTTCAGCGCCCAGGGCCACAGTCTGAACCGTGGATTCTACCCCTGGGAGAGTAGAACCGTGGAAAAAGGCGCCTGTATTCCCCGCGAGGGGCGCACAAACGTCATATTCCATGGCCACGTCTTCAGACGGCGACCCCAACAGGTAATCATCATCCTCCTGGCCAGAAAGATTAGACTCCGGGTCAGCAAAGAGAGCTAACCCGGACTGGCCAGGGAAGGCGCCATACGAGGTACTGGCAGCCGCGGTGTGCGGATACCCCTGGACTGATGAGCAGCCCGCGGGTTCCAGCGACGACCGTCCACGGTCCCTATTGGGCGCGGCAATAAGCCTGCTGCCAGGGCCGTGGAACACCCCCTCTAATGGGGCCACCTCTGAATCTTCAAACAACGGAAGCGTACTAAGGAACGTTGATTCAGAGGTGGGGATTACCTGCTCCGAAGCAGATGATGAGGTCAATAAAGGATTTGGTCCAGGAAGCATGCCACGAAGCAACTCTGGAACCAAATCCTTGATTGTCCTCCTCATCTCTCCCAACATCTCGGTCCGGAAGGCCTCCATGTCCACCGCGGACGAGGCCTTCCTCTTACCCTTCTTACTTACCTCTTTTTTCAGCTTCTTTTTCTCCTCCTCCAACTTGTCCTTCGCCTGCAAGCACAAGAATTCAGACATTAGCTCACCCCCCCCCCCAGTGCTTACATATCTCGCAATTAAGCAAGGGACCACAGGGGCTACACTGAAAACATAGATGAGGGCCAAACTTGTCCCTCAAAAATCGTCCACAGGACGCACAACCAGGTCTCTGAAAAAGGCCAAAGGACGAGGAGTATGAGCAAACTAGTTAAGCTTAGAAACTCACCAACTCAAGAGAAGGAAATGATCATAAAGATCATAATTTTTATCAGAAACCAGCTTCGGACAACTTTAATTGTAAATAAAGAGCAAAGCTGATTATGACGTCATTAATCCTATGACAGGACAAAATCGATCCCAACAAACATCCCAGTGCAAGGACGAATTGTATCTCTAACCAGAACATGTGCAGAATGGACATTTCGACTACACAAGCATCAGATAAATACTGATAACAATGGCAAATAGTGTTAATTATCTCCCTTTCTCATATCAATAATTAATACCTGACACCTTGTCTAGACAAACCATCCAACCTGATGAACTGGAGAACTCCACCACTGAACGCCTCTTAACTCTCTCCACCTCAAGGGGAAGGAATTGGATCAAGAGGGCAAAGTGAGAAGACCTTTATAATAGGCCTCCAACTCACTGGGCATAGAATTTTTGGTTAGATAACCTAACAGTATTAGTAGGAAATGGAACCATGGTGGAGAGACACAAACCCTCTGCTGATGTCATGTCCTTATTTCTCCTTCACACAGACCTGTGGACATAAACACAAAGAGAGATTAGTCTTGTATAGCACCTAGTTGAAAAAACCCAACTAATTAAGGCGCTTATCACGTTTAGCGAGAGTCCCGGAAACACATTACAACGGGACAAAACTCGCTAATTTTACTAGAAGTCACCTGATTTAAAGGTCCAAGGCCCTCCTGTGGCGAAGTCACTCTCTCAGCCATCTTTGTCAGGTGAAAACGTCTCTTAAATAGTCTTAAAAAGCTTTGAAAAGCGTAAAGAAAAATCCTATCATGAAAGCATGTGTTGTCTCTTAGCCAATAAATTAGCAAAGAGGAAGTGCTAGTCTGCGCATGCGCGGTGGTGGGGCTGGCATCCACCAGACTACGCTCTGACTCCCTGCCCAGTAGGGGCACCTAACTGTTTTAATCTGAGTGTTTATTGAGTGAAAGCCAATATTTAGCAATATCAAAAGTATTAGGGAGGTAAGTATACTCTTGATGTGAAATAAGGGCACCTAACTTTTTTAATCTGGGGTTATTGGGTCAAGGTCGATATTTAGGAAATATTATATCATAGTGTTAGGGAGGTAAGTATATCTCTTGAAGTGAAAATAGGCTAGAATTCCAGCCTTTTGGGTATGTGGACTTTCCGTGAATATCCGGCCTTTCCGGGTCAAAGGGTTAATATAACGCCCAAAGTTTATATGTATGTATTTTAAAATAGAGAAATATTTAACCAATTCACTAATAAATTCCCTGTACCTCAATCTCAGGGCAAACAAACAGGAAAGCTCTTGAATATCTTGGAATTAATATGCCTGGAAGCCATTGCTGCCATATGCAGCAATGGCTTCCAGGCATATTAAATGTCAAATTATACAACAGAATATGCTATACATCACAAAGAATAAACGAAATCTAGGATTTCTTTTTTCACGAGAGAGTTGATACTTACCTCCCTAATACTTTTGATATTGCTAAATATTGGCTTTCACTCAATAAACACTCAGATTAAAACAGTTAGGTGCCCCTACTGGGCAGGGAGTCAGAGCGTAGTCTGGCGGATGCCAGCCCCACCACCGCGCATGCGCAGACTAGCACTTCCTCTGACTAGATTATTGGCTGACACATATGCAACTATTAAGAGCCTGAAGACCGAGCCTCTGTGGGGTGGAGAGGCCGGGTCCGTATCTAGGGAGGTAAGTATCAACTCTCTCGTGAAAAAAGAAATCCTAGATTTCGTTTATTTCACTTCAAGAGTATACTTACCTCCCTAATACTTTTGATATTGCCAGAATTCGAAAGTGAATCTGGCGGGAGGGAGGCGAGGTCAAAAGACCAGCTCATCCCTATACGCTTTTCTGCGTTTAAGACACTTAAACTTCTGAAACTGTACGAAAAACAGTCAGGATTTGACTAACCATCGGATAACACCACCGATGTATGAGAGATGACCGAATGTCATATGCGCTCC